>JASANG010001080.1:0-35234 GCA_030248215.1 Enoplolaimus lenunculus
AACAAATTCGACATTTTGATTTATTTCTAAATTAAAAACAATGCATACACAGTCAATACAAGTTTACACACAGTAACAACACGGCATTTCCGTCACATTGTTATTTGGTGAACAAAATTGTTTCAATTTGAAAACAATTTATCAGCTATATTTTTACAAAATTAGCTAAGATATTCGTCGAATCATATAAAATCGGTTAAACGTACGCCCAAAAAGTTAATAGCTAACTCATTAAAATATTATGCAATGTTGAACCTTTACCCCATACAGCAAGTACAAGCTGGTTTTGGTAAATATAAAATTTTGCCATCCAGAATGGTTTGCCTCTTCGGTCAAAGTTAGGCAACGTCGCAAAAGCTCACGGCGCTACCCTGGGTTTCACCAAAACTGTTTACGTTTTTAACCTTCATATCTGTTGTCATATTTCTTCGGAATGAATTGCACGATATTGTAAAGAACAATAGAGCTGAAATAATTGAAAACGACAGTTGAAATAAAAAAAAGATGCTTAAAACTTTAGTACACAGCTAAGTTTGTTTTTGATTTAATTTGAAAATGCTACCACAATTATCCAAAGACTAATACCGATCGCGGCTTTAAATACAACCCAGAATTTGGACCCACCAACCACATCGACTGGTGGGAGGCAAAGTTAGAGGGACTCCAAAAAATGATAGTTTCAGGGACTCCAAAAAATGATAGTTTCAGGGACTCCAAAAAATGGTAGTTCAGGGACTCCAAAAAATGGTAGTTTCAGGGACTCCAAAAAATGGTAGTTTCAGGGACTCCAAAAAATGATAGTTTCAGGGACTCCAAAAATGGTAGTTTCAGGGACTCCAGAAAAATGGTAGTTTCAGGGACTCCAAAAAATGGTAGTTTCAGGGACTCCAAAAATGGTAGTTTCAGGGACTCCAAAAAATGATAGTTTCAGGGACTCCAAAAAATGGTAGTTTCAGGGACTCCAAAAAATGGTAGTTTCAGGGACTCCAAAAAATGGTAGTTTCAGGGACTCCAAAAAATGGTAGTTTCAGGGACTCCAAAAAATGATAGTTTCAGGGACTCCAAAAAATGATAGTTTCAGGGACTCCAAAAAATGGTAGTTTCAGGGACTCCAAAAAATGATAGTTTCAGGGACTCCAAAAAATGATAGTTTCAGGGACTCCAAAAAATGATAGTTTCAGGTACTCCAAAATATGGTAGTTTCCCTCGTAAATTAAAATACAAAAATTCATCTGGCCTTTCGTTCTTAAAATTTTATCAATTGGGATCCTCCAAAATTGAAAGATTTCTGTGTAATTTAATACAATAAAACGTGTCTGGCTTCTTAAGATCGCTCCGTTCGCAAGGTTTTTTGCTCTTGTAACCGCTGTTGTAATTATTAGTTGCCCAGTGATATGCTTGTATAATATTTTTTCTAGCAGAGGCATTCGAAGCTTGTTGATTTTGGCTTGCTTCACTCGCGCAAGCATTTCTTTAGCGAGTGGTAACAAAGCTTTGATTCCGTCAGTTCAGTTTGATAACAAAATGTCAAAAACTTTGCGGGCATTTCGCGCGAAAATCAGGCTCAAAAGTGAAATTTAAAACAAAATTATACGCAACTTTAAGCTGATGCTGGTTCTATTTAACATAATCGTTTTAACAGAAATATCATTTACCTGTACAGAATTAAATTTGGGTTGACAATTTGACACGTTTTATCCTTGGTTGCCCATCATCATCATCAACAACGGCAGCATTGAACTACCACCGAATCCGCCGATTGATCCTGGCGCCTGAGGTGGACCAGGCGCAGTTCCGTTTCCACCGTGAACCGGAAGCAATTGTTGATATCTACCAGTGTAAGGACTCAGCCAGACTGGAAGACGTCGGAAATTCTGGTTGTTGCTGCCTGAAACGTAATTAAACTCTACAGTTATGCGCTAAAAATCTCTTAAAGTTCTGTTGATTGGTGTAAAAAAATTAAGGTTCGAGTCTTTAAAAATAGGTAGTAAAACACTGTCTTATTGAATAATAAGCTTGCGCTCGCGAAAATATACAGAAGGAATATGCGCTTTTCAGTGGCAAATACTGAAATTTGTGACAGGAGCGGTGCGCATTATAAATAATAGTATTAAGAAGTTCGCCAGATAAGTGAGCGAGAAGCCAAACGCAATTTTAATAATACACGTGAAAACGTTGCACAGCTATTTTACTTTGAGTACTAATTCAGTTGTAATCAATTACATGTTTGTCGTTGCATCTTTGAGCTGATCGTTTGTGTTTTTAGCCTTTTTCTCTTGTATTTGCGAACCTGATCATTAATTGGTGGTAATAGATTTTCGTTAAAAATGTGGTAATTAAAACTTGACACTTACCCATCATCATAAGCATCATTGGATTGTAAGGATTCATCAAGCTGCTAAGTGCACCGCCGCCAGGAACTGAAATAAAAACAACACAAAAACCGTTTAAAATTAAGCCCCTAAAAGTACACTTGAGTCGATTTGTATTGCTTACAAATGTAAAATTACGGCTAATATACATGTTTTGATACAGTTGCAACGATATTGCATTGCAGAGTATTTGCACAAGATTCTATACGCTGTTAGGGATTTTGCAATTTTGCTTTCATTCAGCCGTATTCACACGTGCAAGTTTTTGCTGCGAGAACTTGCAGCTGCAAATTACACGCAGAACTTGCATTTTATCGTCAGCCAATGAGAAAACGGCAGTAATATATTCAGTGAACTTGCATAACTATTCACACATGTGAACTAAATTGCTAGCTATGATTTTTTATGAATTGTTCGTAGGTGGAAGTTTTTCGAACGGGATTATTTGACAAAACTTTCAAGTGCAAGTTGCATTTGCAATTTAGGAAGCAAAAACTTGCACGTGTCCATAGGGCTCAACTGTAGTTGAACCTTTGGTCTAAATAAAAAATACGAATAATAAGTATAAAAAATAAAACAGAATCATAAATTTCATAAAATATAAATAAAACACAACTAAAGTAACTACTTACACTGTTGATTTGATGGTTTAGCTAAAAACAAAAATGCATCCAACTGTACAAGCATAAAATTTAACTATTTAGTAAATTACGAGTATATACTCTTTAATTTTCAGGTCCGATCAAAAATGCTACAAACTTATCAGCAATTCTTCTCCGGACTACATTTTTGTTTAGTTTGGCAATTCGGGTCAAAGTTGTGTACTTAGCCTACAATTAAAACTACAAAACTATCATTCGGCTCATATGTTTATGTTTGAAGTATGGTGTGAATATCAAAATAACACTTGGCATTGAAATTGTCCAATTTCTACGCTCTCCCAGCGTTACGATGTTTCCATACTGTTGGCTTTGTAAAAGTAGTGGCAACAGTTTTGTTTTACAATTTATTCACAGACATGTGCTTGGAGTTGATGATAAAATTCGAAACTGTTTTTATACTTTCACCGATGCTTAGCTGAAAAAACATTGCAATCGCAAACCTCAGAACAAAAGCATAGATGAAGGCACTTACGGTACAATGCAATCAGAGCAAGGCTGACTAGAAGTACGAATCGCATCATTTTTGATTTAGGTTATGCGTTGCTAATTACTTAGCTACTATAGTTTAAAATATTAGATTTTGTGTAAATCTAAGGAAAACTTATTTATAACAATAATTGAAATCTTTTTTATTAACTATTTTTGCATTCAAGCATAGTCAATTTATAATTCAAGTAAATAAGACCGACTCCCTAAGGCCCACACGTTCAAGGGGTCCGGGAAATAGCTTTTAAATGTAAAAATTTTGAACGTTAAAATGTATTTGGACCCGTTTCTTCATTAACCCATTTGGGAGACCCACAAGACAAATCAGCCTGAGCGCCAGGTTATGTCATGATCTGACCATGTACTCAGGCCCCTTTTTCAGTACAAAATTAGATATAACCGCAACTGGTAATTAGTAGTAACAAAACCTTAAGCATAACGACTGCGAGTGTCACGTTGAAGATAATAATTTTATGATAAACTTACAATGATGGCAGTTATCTTAAACACAAGTCCATGCAGTCTATGTTGGACATTAGCAAACCTGTGCCAAAGCCAAAGGTTGACATTTAAGTCAATGGCTTAAGCTTGGAAAGCTTACACCTAAACCTTTTATTTAGGGTTACGCTTAGGCTTTGTTTTAGGCATCAGTTTAGGCTGACGGGGCAGGCTGTCATCTTAACACCGGCCAAACTCAATCTGCACAAACTGAAAAACAACTGTAAACAAATATTTGCTAGACTGTATCGCAGCGGTTTCAGCAGTGAAACTGCAGTTAAAGCGTGGCGTTATGAAAAGGTAACAATGTAAAAGCAAATGCACAATTGCTCGAATGACAATCACCGCAGCGGTGCGTGTTTATATACTGGTAAACGTTACAGACCGTATCCTGCTCAACACCTAAAACATGTTTTTATGCGACAGGATATTAGCAGGAGATAGCAAGCAAAATGTTTTTTGTTGCAAATCTAAACCTATATTGCGATGCAAGAAGTGTGAACTAAAAATCTTGTACAAAACTGCTTTGTGTCAAGGTTAGAAAATATTTCGTACAAGTTACATAATATTTCGTAGCGATGCAACACAAATTATTGAAAAATACTTTCCAGTATCCGTCTGGCAACGCTGTTGTTAGGTAATGCAAAACTAATAAAAGTTGCCTAAATTTTTTCGCAATAAGCGACAAAATGCACTGTTATTACATTAGACGCAATAGTGCAATCGTTTTAAAGGTCAAAGTTGCGCCATAGTATGTGTATAGTTTTGCGCAAGTCATTAGGGTTTAGTTTTAAACTTTTAAACGCTACGCAATACCTACTCGTCAAAACTCGTACACTCTTTACTTTACTTTAACAGCTGATATTAAAATTTTATCGGGATTTTTAACTGTTGTGTGCTAAATAAATTTTTCCCGTATTGAAAATGTTTTACAATAAGCCAGTGTAGTAGCTAGCGTTTTTTGTTTGATATATTTAGCAAAATCCGCTGCTGTTACTGACCTCCCTGCGGCAGTATTATCAAACTAGTAAACGAGTAGTAAAATAATGTTACGTCAACTGACTCTTTAACTGCTTAACCAATTACAGTTTACGGTAAATTTGTTTTAAGATACATGGAGAACTATTGTTTTACAGATAATTTTTAGTTATAGTGTTATATAACTCATTTTTAAAAAAATTAATGTTTAAAAAGTTAACCATACGGTTAACGAAATTCTAAGATTTTAGCATAAACTTAGGTTTCGAATTAAGCTAACGCTTAAGCTAAACAGACTTGTAGACTTTGGTTTATGAATATTTAAATAAGTGGACAAGTACCGATGATTTTTTTTATTTATTAAATATTAGCATTTTAATATTTTGTACTTGGGCTGAATTTTTGAAACAATACGTCAAACTAATCCGAATGTTTATGATTTGACTAAAACAAAAATTTGAAATATTTTTATTTTGTTTGCCGCTATTAAAAATAAAACGTTCTTTATAATTTTCATTGACAGTTTTTGAAAGTTTCAAAGACTATCTAGATTTGACTCGTATTCTCAAATGCATGTAGCAGCTATCACCAGTTGGTGATAAGTCATGAAATTTCGGAACAAGTGAATGGCGAGATTCGAAATTTAGCACATTTTTCGTATTTGAATCGCCGATTTTAACAGTTCGTCAGTTTGAAAACCTTTGCTAACTGGTGATAAGTGTTATACGCATTTGAGAATATGAGGCTCAGAATTGGGCTTCTATTGCAGCCCCGTCTAAAAAATGGTAAAATCTCAAAGTGACATTCGGCCAGAAGAATATGATCGCTGTCGTATTTTTCAATGAAATATTTTTCTACAAACGATCTCTATAATTATGTGTTTTTCAGCGTAGGCAGGGCGGATTGTAGCTTTTAAACTAAGAATAAGCCTACCCGTGGGTGAGATTAAACTAAAACGCCTGAGTTTTCGAGTTCAGCTTAAATTTCAAAATAATTGAGTCTGAGTAATTGTTACATTTTAACAGTAAAAAAGTAATGCACTAATTAAGAGTGAATCAAAAAGCAATCGTGTACAGCGCATCCAATCCCAAGGCATTATCGTTATTGCAGCCAAAACATTATACGTCAACTCTACCTACTGCAGCTGAAAGAATCACATAAAATTAGTCGGATGTGTAACATACTGTACCAAAAACTACACTGAAAAGAACGGTGAGTCAAATTGACTCCCTCTGAAATAGGCTTTTTGGGACTGTACAAACGGAGTCAAAATTCGACTCGGCCAGATTCAAATTCGGCTCAATGAATCGCTCAGTGAGTCCAGTTTGACTCTGGCGGAGTCGAATTTGACTCAGGATGTGGGTCCGGAAAAGCCTACAATGGAGAGAGTCAATTTGACTCACCATTTTTTGCAGTGTAAATACAATTCTAAGACCATGAATATTTTTGAAAAATAACCATAAAGTTTCACGACCAAAAATGATTGCTAAAAATAGCAACGTTTGATTTGAAACAGAGTTCCAGCTGTATACATTTAGAAATTAAACGTCTACTTTTTTTCTAAATCAAACAGGAGAGCGTATTTTCAATTGTCTAGCACCTCTATTACCAAGCTAGTATATAATATATTTCTGAACAATCGTACGTTGGAATTCACGTAAGTAAGGCATTTAGACGAAAACAGATTAATTTGCGTCTAAAAATAAGCAAATTTTGTAACTTCAAAATTTTGTGGTTCTGAAATGTTCGGACTAAAATCGTCAACTGGCGATAGTTGCTAGACACATTTGAGAATGCGGACGCAAAGCTTATGCCAATCCTTTGGTTGCAATCTTAATGCTCGTTGATTATTTTCAATATATATTCTACATTTCAACCGAAGTTCAATTGTTTGAAGAATCATCCCGTGGTTGTTCTTGTTCCCGTGAAAGCAGGACCAGCTAATCTTGGATTATACATCATGAGCCAAGGAACAACTTGTCCTGCAAGACTGGATCCACTACACGAACCACAAGATAGTTTGCAAAAGAGATTCATATATCTGAAAAAATAAAAATTTTGTATATAAAAGATTGAATGGATTGCAGAACAAATATGTCTTACGTTTGATCGATTTTACTGCAGACTTTTACTGTTAGTATTCTGCAGCTTTGACTTAAATTGTTGTGTAAAAGTTGATATATTCGTACATGTTTGAAATACACTAAAATGAAAGCGTTGAAACTGATTTTACGACAATAACATTATAATAAAATGGTGAATAAAATACAGCCAGATCTGGCAAAATTAAGAGTTCCTTGTTGACGCATTATTTATTACGCTTTGTGAAAATTGGAAATTTTGAAATCTTCAAAACGATCCGAAAATCAAACCTCTTTAAGACACAGTGTGGATTTGTCAATAATAATAATAATAATAATAACAATAATAAATATAATAATAACAATAAATAATAATAATAAATAATAATAATAAATAATACTAATAGGGTTCCTCACACAAAATTGTTCATGCACTGCCCTGTTCGCATCCACCAACCACAAAGTTGACTGTAGTCCATACAACCTAAAACAATATTGCAAAATCAAGCACCAGCTATTTCGTTGGGTGAATCCATCGAGGACCTGCCACTTCAAATTTAGAGAATAATGGTTGCCGCTAGTTTTCATATTTAGATATATCCAGATGCGGCGTAATATGAGGAGCATATGACGGCATCCTGTGAAATATATTTTGCTCAAAGTCATGTGAATACATGCAAATGCTCGAATAACTTTACGTTTAATAGCTATATATGCTTGGATTGATACAGTATTATAAGTGGTGTTACATATATTGGTGGACATAAAAAAAGTTGTTTCAAATAAACGCTAAAGCTTTATTCAAAACGTGTATTTGCACGTGCAACTTGCACGCACAAGTTTGGTCACAAAGCAATTTTGAAGTTCTTGCAGTTGCAAATTTATTTGCTTGAATTAATGCTATTTAATTTAAATCGCACCTGCAGAAAAATGTTTCGCTCCTGATATTTACATGGTGCACAATTTGTAGCACACCACTGGGCCTGCGCTAAAGTCTCGGCAGTTTTCGAGTATTACGTTGTAAGGCTTTCACTAAAAATTGATAATATGGAACCTGAAACGCAACCTATTTACCCATCAATAAAGGGCTAAGCGACCCAGCGAATTGTGATGAAGATATTGATAACAGTGAAGCGCAAATGATTATCAGAAACAATTTCATGGCTGAATATTTGTATATATTTATGCTCACAACAATGTTTTGAATTAAAATTGTGACTTTTCTGAAAAAAGTTAATTAAAATTTAATTTCTTTAAGAATCTGATCGAAACACGTATAGACTTTTGGCCAATGTGTGGAACAGAGTCGTAACAGTAGTATTAGCATATTCCTAAGCCTAAGCCTAAAACGTAAGACTGAGCTTACTCGTAAGCCTAAGCCTAAACTTAGTGTAAGCAAAAAAATTAGTTTAAAGGTTAAGCTTATTCTATTGCAGTCCCGCAGAAAAACATTCTACGTCTGCTGATCTTTACATGGGCCGAACTTGTTAACATAAAATATGGATAAAGTAAAACGAATTTATGATTTGAAACTTAATAAATACTAGCTGAAATGTGCCTGTTACATTTGTAATGTAAACACTTGACAGTCCTTGGAGATATTTGTATTAAAATTGTCAAAAAGTATAGCGCCTGCTCAAATAGTTAAAAAATGATAGCAATCATTCGAGTCTCAGACCGCTAGTGTCGAACGTATACCGCATTTATCACTAGTCGAAAATATGCGTTGCATCCTTATTTATGCCAGTATATTTTGTATTTCAAATCTCAATTCACTTCTCGGGTCAAAACTTTAATATTCTTGAGCAAAAATTAACATTCGTACAATGAAGTTGCGTTAATTTGAAAACTACTCACGAACCAGCACCGTCACCCATTGTTGGTAACATTGAAAATACAAGAGTAAAGAAGTCTGTAAACGGGATCAACACAAGAATTTGAAGTTAAACAAGGCATATGTAATATTATATTTGTGAATACAACACTGTGCTGGTATTAAGACATGATGTTGCTATGAACTGGTGATCTTATGGTTGGGCTATTCGTAAGCCAAAGCCTAAACCGTAAAATGAACGTTATACCTGAGGGTAAACCTAAACCTAAACCAAAGCAAAAAATTAGTTAAAAGCTTAAGATTAGTCAATTGTAGTCCGCAGAAAAACATTCCACCACTGATCCCTGCATGATTCACCTTTGCCTAAGCTATAAACCGATGCATAAACCTTTGGCTAAGCAGTTACCCAAGCCTGAGCCTAAGCCTGCGATTTTTTTAATCTTAAATGTTGAGAAAGTGTACCAGAGCTAAACTTTTAGATATGACAACGAATAAACAAATCAGACAAAAATTTAAAATAACAGATACCACTTGAATTGAGCTGGTATGCATCTCTAGCAGCGAAGACACTGCTACTTTTTTGTAATTTTATTATTTCAAAATTTAATACCTTAATATTTTTAGCTTTTTTCCGAATACTTTTTTGAAATACGCCAACACACCAAACTGATTGTTAAACTTTTGCCTCGAGTCAATTTCGATGTTTCCTGTAAATAGCAAAAAAACACTGTATGTTTTCTTTATTTTTCATTTTTAAAACGTTTGTTAATTTACGATATTAATTACGTAAACATCCACAGTGCTCTATATTCGTAGTTTGCACCGGCGCTGTACGCCTGCTGTAACAATTACTAGCGTCGCTTTGCTTCCATTATCCAATCAAAATCAGATTCGGCTCGGCCACCTTAAATTTCAATGCCCTCTCAGGTAAACTCACTGTCTTAATGGAACATCTGTTGTGTGATTGGCTGATTCTACCTTAACAACCAAAAGTTCAGCCCAGTTTTTGGTGCCTTCCCCCCAATAGTAATGTCTCGCGGCGCAACAGCGTATTAGAGTTGCACAGTTGCATCTTGCAAATTTCTGGTTTAACTGAGTAAATTATGCAATGTAAACGAAATTTCAGTTTCCCGTCGGCATTGTTTTCAAAATTATAAAGTTAATGAAATGTGTCGCCAATTTAAACGATGTGAAATTGTTTTATGCAACAAATTTTACAGCCAGAAGCAAAATTTTTTTAGCAGGCAGCGCCTCTGTGGGAGTTTTAATAGTTTCAGTACTATTGACAATGGTTTATTGCAAACCACACCAAGGAGCAGAAATAAGTAAAATAGCCGACTGTTCGTTCTTAAACAGCAAACCACGCCTAAATTTTTATAGATACTTGCTTAATGCTTACATCGCTGCTAGCACTAATGCTAAAGTTCGCCCAACATATTTATCACTTCGGTAGCCTCAAAGTTTTAAGAATAAGCCAAATCCTAAACCAGGTATAAGCCTATTTTATTAATCAAGTCATTACATATGGTACACTATTTGTGTTTGGGAACGAAAAAGAGTACAAATTTACAAATATGAACAAACTAATCAACGTGGTTGAAAAATTGCGGCCCTAAATATATTTTTTCCTACAGTTTTACTCCTTCTGAAAACTGTGCAATACTCTTCGTTACATTTGGTTTCACTTTGCATAAATTTAGGTCTTTATTAATACATCATGTTTATTGTCTTTCAAAACTGTATAATGTGTTCTAATTTGCATACAACAACACCTGGAACGCTGCCCAAAATACGTATGTGGAGTGTTCAAGCTTTAATTATAAAGATATCAAAACAAACAACTCAAAATTCATTTCAGAGTTGTATGAAATCACAACATATCTAAGTTATGAAAATCGTCACATTTTTATCGCGTTCAGAAGCTAATAAGTGATATCATTGAAACCTATAATGTGAAGAAATTAAGTTATACAATAGCAATGCAACATTAATTAACGGACCAAAATGGGGGATGGGGAGGCAGTCCCCCATCAGAACTTTTTGTGATAAAATCGCAAGGTTACCTGGCAAGTTTACCCCCCTAAGATTTTGGCAAGCCCGTCCCGTCAGGAATTTCTGCATCCGCCTCTGGAAATATTCCTTTTGTTTCGATTCTACGTTTTCAAACAAAACAGTTAAATAAATACTTATATACCATAAAATAAACTGTAGATTTCATATTGCTGCGTGGTGCCCCAAGGTGCAACAGAAACTTCCAAATGTTAATATATTTGATGTTATGACATTTTTTGTTTGACCTCGGATCATCTTGGTAAAATTTCAATAGCACAAATAGTATTAGCCATGCCGCTATATATCAAATTGCCAATTTTTATATGCTACTTCAACAATCAGTACGATACCAGTATGGTTTTTAAACCATAGTTTATACGACCAATAGACACCGTTTTTTAAACAAAACTTTGTCTTTTATAAAGAAAAACTTACTTTTACACGAAATACACTACTTCTTGCAGTTTAGCGTCGTTGAAAAACAGTAAACCATGTTAATACCTTTGTTTGGCCTCCAGATTCAAACTTTCGTCTTATAATTACTCCAAATTTTGCACAGCTGTGATGTCATCGCAATATATCGCTAAAATGAAAAACAAAAAGTTTTAAAGGTCTTTGCCAATATATAAGGCAGGACCGTAACAGTGGTATAAGCATATTCTTAGCCTAAGGCTAAGCCTTATTGCAAGCAAAAAATTAGTCTGAAACTTAAACTTACTCTATTGCATGCCAACAAAAAACGTTCGGTTCCTGATCTGTAATTGGGCCCTAAGTTTGTTATGCTGTATTGCCATCCGTATAAACATAAGTTTCAGAAACTGTGCTGGTTTGCAATTTTACCGTTTTTGTCCCATACATCCGTCGCGAGTAAAAATATAAAAAGCGGTAATTTTTCTCAGTTGAACGACATTACTAGGCTATGTTGGAATCTAGCATACAGGCCCGTAGCTAGGCCACATTGCTGGGGATAAATATTTTTCCGCAGGGGAATACAGGGATTTTCAATGCCTTACAAGCAAGGTGATTAAAAATTTTCCACGTGGCCAAAATTTTGCCATAGGAACTGCGCCACCTCTGCTGCCTTCCCTTCGTTCCGCTATTATATAAAGCGTGCGTGATCTAAAATATTTCACTCATTAAAAATGCCGTGATGTTGTGATCTTAGTTACCAGAATATGACGTATCGTAACGTCGCATTCTGCACTAAACATTGTTAAAATATGTAACAAAATTTATTCAGCGAAACGAGAAGCGAAACTCACCAACTATATTAAGGTGCAATATGATATTATAATTTTAGCACAGCCGTTTATGGTCTGGCTTTGCTTATCATGAATAATGTTGTATCAAATGGTAACGATAATACATCGTGTAATTTGTTCAGATATGTTGCAAGATTTAAATGATGAACAGCTGTGCTCGGAAGTAGAAAATGTTTCAAAGTGAAAATTTTCAACTGAAATAATGTTTGCATCGAAATAGGCAATAGCGATTAATAGCATTATTAACCGCTTTCTACAATTACCAACCCTGCATCCCGCAGTTGTTGGCACAGGCGCAAAAAAATTTTGTGCCCGTGTAAAAACCAGGGGCGGAACGATTTTGTGCGGGACTGCAATAGAGTTAGCTTAAGCTTTACCCTAATTTTTAGCCTCACCTTGGGTTTTTAGGCTTAAGCTTAGGTACAAGCTCATTATTACGCTTAAGTTTAGTCTTAGCTTAGGCTAAGAAATATATATGCTTATACTACTGTAACGGCTCTGTTCTATACCTATGATGGCCCAATTTTGTAACTTTAAAGTCTTTCAGTGCTGTCGAATATATTTTTCGTCACGGGCTGCGCAGATATTCGTACGAGGGCCATCGTCGTTTCCTCGCTCTCCAAAACTGGGTCGCTGATAAAATGACACGCTTTGTGATTTTTTGTTTTTGCCGAGTTTATTTTAATTTCATTCCATCTGCTGTTGCTGACGACTCGCTTCACCTAAATTACCATTGTTGTACCTATGAAACAAAAAAATTGATAAATATGTTACGATTTATAATAAGCCGGATTTAAGTTTACCTTAACTCTTAAGTTAAATTATAAAACGTTTAGTTTAAAAATATTATATTTTAAGCGTATTAATAGTTGTCACGTGTACTTTGTTAGCAACTTTTATTAAGCTTAATCGCGAAAAACAACAACCTTTCTATGAAATAAAGTATACCATAAGGGCAGGGAAGTATGCAGGCGACATATCCTATTGTGAAACTTTTGAGGACAGGAAAAATTAATCCCACTTGCGTTTAGAACAACGTTCTGCATTTTAGCGGTCAAAAGTTTTCATTACAAGAGGATATACTACTCCCGAACGCAATTCCTGGATACACTCCTGTGTGTAAATTAATAAAATTTAGCCAGTTTCTCTCACACGCGACAGCGCACTGAAAAGCTGTCATATTTTCCAAAAAAATTAATTACTAAACAAATTGGTAGTAACCTTGACCAGTCATGAAACCTAAAACTATTTCAAGCAGTAAAATTTTTACGTAATTTTGTGAAAGAAAAAAACAACATCTGTTGCGTTAACCTTTTAACTCTTTAGGGCAAACGATGACGGAATAAAAGTTTATGTGAGGAAAAAAGTCACAAAGTATTATTAAAAACGTTTCGGCAAATTTAAATTGCTGCAACTGGCGTTTAGTAAAATACACACATATTTTTAATACCTTCAGGCATTCATTGTCATTATATTAAGCCAAAACTTAAAATTTTAAATCTAAACGCGATATATTAGGCAATCAATATTGCATAATAACTTGACTACAAAAACTAGACAGGGCACAGGTTAAACACGCTGCAACTAAACAAAAAGGATTTCGGAGCAGTGAAAACAGCAAGCATAGACTGAGAATTTGCTGAAAACAAACTTTGAGAGAAGGTATACGGATATAACTCTGTACGAACAGTAGTTGCAATTAATATATTTTAGCATTTTAGTGTTAATTTTGCAGTACCGAACAAGGCCAGAGGCGAAACGTTACCGTGACATGTAGTAATCTTTCATGGACCTTTGTTATTAAAATTTTTTTTCAACGCTATTGCTTAACTTCGCAGATATATTTTTACTGCAACCTATATATAGCGTAGTATTAAACAATGTTTAGTTCTGGCAATTTAAAGGTAGCAGTCTTTGTTTTACGGTGAACTTCACATAAATTTAGGTAAGCGTTCTCGCTAAACTTTGTTTCGCATTCAGTTGTTCTTCAGGGCTACTTAGTGGAAATGTTGTTGGTTTCCAACTGTTTTTATGAATTTATTTGATAGGAATTTTACTTTATTTTAATGCGCCATTCAGGTTATACTGCGCTCGCCAATGTCAAAAATGTTCCTTATACATAGCTAATTTACGAACAGTTTCTAAAAATAATGTCCAAAATCTTAGCTAGCTATGCAAATGACCTACAAAATAATGCGAACGGGCAAAATTGTTTATAGAAAAACATCACTCTTTTAAATAACAGTGCAAATTGCACGGTGAATGTTTAAAAACTGCAAGGTTTAAAATTTTTCTTAATTTTTTAAATTTTGGCCCTAAAATTTATATTTTGATGAAAAAATCAAAGTTCGCAGAAAATTTAACTTTTTGGCTGGAAGATTCCGATTTTGCGGGAAAGTAAAATTTCAGCGTGAAAGATCAAAGCTAAACCGTGAAATTCAAATTTTTCAGTATATTAAAACTTTCGCACAAGAAATAACACACTGAAAAAATACCCCGCCATTGTTCGAACGTGTCCTAAGAATAGCATGCAAAAAACTACATACTAGCTAAATAGTATGAAAATAATTGCTTGGTGTAAGAAATAGCTGCAATTTTATTGCTACTTTCCATCAATAACATGGACATTTGTTGACATTGGCGAGCGCAGTATAACCTGGATGGTGCATAATGTACTCATCAAATATTGTTTGACTTCTTTGCAATTAGTACAATTATTGCAAAAAAATAAAGTACCCAACATTTGGAAGTTGCAAAATTTTATTAATAATATTTGAGGGGGTTTATCTGCGAGGGTTCAGTTTAACGTTGCTAAATTCTAGTCCCACTAACCTTCGTAGAAACAACTATTCGTCATGGCGTCACAAGGTGTAATACGGGTTTGATTCTGTAATATTTTGTTAAATTTTGTAACATTCAAAAATTAAGGGAAAACATTATTACGTTTTTCTAAATCTCAAAGAGAAAAACACAGTATTTTAGTCTCAAAATTAAGAGAACATTTATGTACTATTAACCCTTATTCCAGCTGTCGGCTTCGTTGTATGGTTGTTCAAAAATGCGCATTAAATTATAAATCGAAAATATATACGTATTCAAAATTTCAGCCGTAACTCTTTTACTCAGGTTCGCTCTGTTCAATATCTATTGGTGCCAATTAACCATTTGAAAGCAGCGAAAATTTAATTGGACGATGCGAAAATGGGCCCATGTAAACATCAAGGGCGAAACGTTTTCCTATCGGATTGCAATAGAGAAAGCTTAATCTTTAGACTAATATATTTTAAGTTTAGACTTAGGCTTAGGCTTCAGCTATGTGTAAGCTCGTTCTTACGCATATGTTTAGGCTATGGTTTAGGGTTACGCTCAGGAATATGCTTATACTACTGTAACGGCCCTCTTCTATACGTTGACCCAAAAATGCAGCAGGTTTTTGCTGCAGTATTATTGGTTGAACATTTTGTTTTATTTCAGCAGTTTGGACACATGATTGCGACATTTAGTATAACTGGTATTTCCTAATGTTTCAGGCGCATTTAAAATTGCTATACTTTAAACTTTTGCTGGTTCAGTATAAAAAGATTTGTTCAATATGAAATTTTTAATTGTTATTGTACTAGCAACACTGTTAGCGTTCCAATGTGACGGTCAATTGGGTGGACTCGGCGGCAACACGGGAGGAGTTTTTCTTCCACAGCTTTTCGGTAAGTGTGTGCCCGAGCGTAGTGATTGAGCACTCGAGATGGATCAATAGTTTCTGGTAAGGGATCAGAGATAGAATATTTTTGGTATATTTATCAACGGCACGAGAGGTAATGTAGACGCATATGCATGCGTTAATCTGTACTGTTTTGTTTTAGTCTAGAAGAATCGTAGGTATGCCTCGGAATCCGAGTCTGGCAGAAAATCGATTTCCAGCTCCGGTTCTGGTAGCGAAGTTCCGCAAGTATAGATAGTGAAACTTTTTGTTATTTTTGCAAAAAAAATCCTGCATCTTTTTGAAATTATTTTCAACTATGATAAAAATTTTAAAACCTTTAACTGCCGAAATTTCTAAATAATGTTCACAACCAAATTGTTTAAAACTCTTTGCAAATTATTATTATTATTATTATTATTATTATTATTGAAGTTAACCAAATTACCATAATTTTTATTACTTAATTTTGCTTCAGCCTCAGCTCAGGTTTTCAGTTCTAGCTGCAACAAATTTTGTTTACCTCTGGCTCCAGCGTTTTTTACCTCCTGTTGTACCGAAGCTCTTAAGCGAAAATTAATTTATATTTTTTTTGTTCCAGCTTGTACTGACAATAGCCGACTTTGTGGATGGTGGATGCGACAAGGTCATTGCATGAATAATTTTGTGTAAGTAAAAAGTGCGTATTGGCAGGGTTGCTGAGATGCAAACTTAAGTCGACCTCTGACTTGAAAAATTAATAATCGAATCCGGATGCTGGCGACATCGGCTAATGTTGCATGCAGAAATCTTCAGTTAAATCTGCTGACTTTAATAAATTAAATCTGCAAATTGCTAGTAAAATGTCGACTTACGTCGAAATTGAACTTATAAGTCGTGCCTCTGCAACCCAGCCTGTGATACGTTTTGGAGTCGTCCAAAACTAATATAGTTGCAATATCTCATGGACGAATACGGTTACAAATTCGGGTTAACGACGGTTAGAACAAAAGCTTTAAACAAAATGGCCAACATAATAGTGAATAAGTAACGTTTATGTCCATTTTTGGAATGCTCTATCTAGTTTAGATTAAACAGCTTGGCTCTGTGTATTACAAAGCTCTGTCAAAAATGTTTTAGTGGCACCGGCTTCTGTTTCGGTGACACCATCGCAACTTGTGTTTTTGACCAAATGTAGAAACAAGTGTAAAACCGTTGACACATTAAAAATCATCATTACATATTACGTTATGTGCAAGGACATTACCAGAATTACCATTTTGGGATGGAATAACACCGCTTGAAAGGTATTTTGCGAGCAAGCCTAGGGATAGAAAAAGTTTTGATGTTTTGAGGTTGTTCTAGAACGTTTTAAGCTGCCTTTTTGTAAATTTATTCAGAACTGTTAGTGCGATATATGACTTTATCTTCGTTCTGGCATACGGTGCTGACCGTGTAAATTTGTTTGCGTTTTTAGATACATGAATCTTTTCTGCAAACTTTCATGCGGTTCGTGCGCCGGATCTACGCTCGCAAATCAAGTGATACCATGGCTGATGATGTACAATCCAAGTTTAGCTGGGCCACATTATAACACAACCGGCTAAGTATAATCACATTATTGATATTTATTGTTTGTTATATATGTGTGTTGGGGTCATTTTAGAAAAATTCAACTCCCTGAATCTTGGTTACGCTTTTTAATGTATACCTTAAAACTCGTTTATAATTGTTTTTTCATTTCAAAGCCCAAATAAACGATTTTATTTCAAATTAAAATACCTTATGAATCCGTATTGCTTTCAAATATGTCATAGTGTCTACGGTTTGATTTCCAAACTCATGTTCCATTTCAGTTTAATATTTAAAAAATTCAAACCCATTCATGGAAGAATTTATTAGGAGGCACAAGATCTTGCTGTTTTGATTAGGTCAAGAGTTAACATGCTAAATTCGGTTTCTGAAGCAGGCCAAATGCTTTGATTTAAGCATGTAATTAATTTAAAGTATGAGTTTTAGTAACTAAAATGGTTTTCGTAGTATAGTATTTAAGTGTATCGGTACACTTAAATGGAGTTTCGTAATCTTCTTGGATTGTTAAAAAATATACATCCCTATTAAAAACTATATATTTATACCTTTTCAATTAATCTTTTGTGCAAATTCATCGGTTGCAATATTTTTTCACTATGCATTAACCATGCGGGGTCAACTGAAACCTGGTGGATTATTGCAGTAATCTCGAGAGTAAAAATGTGCCTTGAAAAGAAATTCAAATATTTGTGAAAAATTTGTTTCAAATTTTACATAAAAACATTCAAATAAAGCAGGCTTTCACCGATATTCCGGTTCCGGCTGAAATTCGGGCAAAATTTCTGTTGTGCTTTCGCCTGACAATTATTTTGATGCCGGAGTTTCTAAATTTCCTATAAAATGGCTGTTTCTGTCAAGATTATTTTGAATATTCTAAGGAGCATCTTAATACGTTTCACGTGGCAGACAATATAACTTGCTCGAGTCAATATGATTTTGACACTACACCAGCTCACCAGACGTATTGCAGTTAATCCCACATAATTATCTATGCAATCATACGTTTTAATTCTGTAAATACGAAATAAATTTATAAACTGTACCGTTCGCAAGGGTTCACAGTTATGGTTCTGGTGCTAAACGTTGTCTTCGAGAAGTTGGCCAATGTGCTTATAGAACAGGGCCGTAACTGTAGTATAAGACGCAGTTTATAGCCTAAACCTAAGCCTAACCAAAAAATTTTCCAAAGCCTAAACTTGCAGTCGCGCAAAAAACGTTTCGCCCCCCGATCACTACATGGACTGAGACGTTGCACGCATTTAAAAATCGGCATTCTGGTAGTCTTTTCAGTAAAGTTATGAGCTGCCCATGGCACCGCGTAAATACTGATCTCATGCTGATTCAGTATATTTCCGTTCTCCGGCCGTTTGGACATAAATTTACAAACTGTAACCTCGGCTGTATAAAATGTTCACTGTAAATTTTAATGAGTTGATTTTAATTCAAATTGAGTTGAATTACTCAGTCTGAGTTAGGACTATCAGAACTCAGAATTTTGCGTTGATTCAATTCATTCTGAGCTAATTAACCAACTCACCAAGAGTCAACTCAATTCAGAGTTGGAATCAGTTCAACTCGGAATGAGTTAATGCTTACTAATTTTAGTGCAGAAATAACTAACTCGCTAGCTGAATTGATTAATCAACTCATTGAAACTTAAAGTGTTGTAGTTAGAGCACGGCTTTCGAAATTTTAACCGATTCCAAACCGGAATTATTGTGCCCGGTCAAATTTATTTATCATAACATAAAAGAAATGCCTGAAAACCAACACATTTTAAACTCGCGCACAAGATAGAATTATTATTTAGCGGCGAAATCAGAGTGTTTCATTGGGTGCCTACGAACCAATGCCCCATCGTTTTTTACAAAATATATTTCACAAAAAATATAAAATCGAAAAACGTTTCCAGTCGGACGGCGTTAATCGCGCGTGAGAGCGTCAGCAACGTTTCGTTTTTGTTGCATGAATTTCAATCTGAGAATCCGTTCAAATTTTTTCAAAATTCTCCACTGTAATATATACTATACAGAGAATTAGAGAATAAGCAAAATGCATTCATGGTATAATAACAGGACACTCACGTTTAGATTTTTAAATGTATTGATGCCAAAATGGTTTACCAATAATAAACTGAAGCAAATGTATCGATTATTAGACAAATATTTTATGATTATTACAGGAGTGCAGCAGTTCATCCAACAACTATGTGTGTCTCCAGGAGTGCACAGTATAAGATAGGTTAACATATTTCTGAGCAAAGCGAGAGGGAATGCAACCGTAACTTTTCATAATATGCAGATGCGGCCCTCCGCTCTTGTTGCTGCGCCCCTTAATTATTCTTTACATCGAATGAAGTTTGGGTGAGCGAAAATGCCAGAGTCTAACAACTCCTGTAATGCAAGTTTTCAAAGCTGGTAAAGTAGTATTAAGCGGTACACATAGTATTCTGGTTTAGAGCTGAAATTGCTAGGCTGATTTCGACATAAAAATTTCATATTTCAACGGTTAATGCGGCTCTTGTAGTCTTTTCTGCACGGGGTTAGGCTTGGACTCCGGCTTAGGCGGAGGTTTTGGAACAAAGTTTACTTGAGCCAATGCATAAAGCTTTGATTACGCCTAAACCTAAGAGTAAGCCTGAACCTAAATCTAAGCCTAAACCTAATCTCTTAATGTTAAATGTGGGACAGGGGGCGCACAATGAATTCGGGGTGAAGTAAGATTACTATATAAACCATTACCTTTCGGATTATATAAATTCAATTTTCTTGTGACTAACGCAAGTCATCCGATCACCGACTTCTTTAACGCGACGTCACGCGCATTTGTGAAATCGGAAATCTGAAAAATCAACAATTCCTAAAAGTTTGAGACTAACAATTACTCTTAAAAGCAAGGAATAACCGAGTTTTAGCGGCGTGCACAAGGGGACATAGGGACGATACCCTAAAATTTACGGAAAAAAAACAGAAAAAAGCACTTTTTACATGGTCCAGAATAACCTGTAATTGTACAAAACGTTTCTTGTTCGCTACGCTCGCGTACAAACAACTTTTACACGAGGTTATCCTTTTCTGAAATAAAATCATAAAATCATGCGCTGAAATACTGGATTAGCTTCTATCTGTCTTGCGGAAAATCGACCGTGGCACACTGACTACAAACTTAAGGTGTTGTATGAATGAAAATAACATTGCTCAAACACCTATAATACAGAATACAATGCAATGCCGCGTTTAGTGCCCTTGCGGCTCATACAAACCAAATATGGGAAGCATACGCAAGAAGCCCCAACTAAAAAATTTCAAAATGTGATAGTTTAGTAGTAAACGATTAACTTGTATTTAAATAGTAAAGTTAGGTCATCATTTCGGTTTCTGTAACACTCGCCAGATGATACTATATACACATATACATATATACATCTAAACAACTATTGGTTTCCTTGATTTTGAGGCGTCCTTATATTTATTATTTGAAGTGCCCCACACATACTTGGAGCGCTAGAGATGTAATAAATCATGTTGTCAGGTCAGGGTATATCACGATAATTCATTAGCCTGCAATTTGTCGACCAACCACTTGCAATCCAAATTTAGGTGGCTCGACTATTTGTCGGTCATCATTATGCTTATACACTTAGACGTAGGTTTACGATTATATTTAAGATGACGGTTAAGATTAGGCTTAGGATACTGCCAAGTGATATGTTGTCGGGGGTCGAATGGTCATAGTTTCGATTATGGTGTATTTACAAAACGGCATTAACGAAAACAGTAGCTCACCAGCCAGTGCGGTAAAGTTTATACGGTAATCCTGCGAGCCGTGGGTTTACTGTTATCAACCAAGTCGCGTCTTGATTCGCTAAATGAAAGTTGCCACACGCTCTACACGATAGCTTGCAGAAAAGTCGCATATAACTGCAACAACAGACAATAAATGCAACTCGTTCAGCCGGTACTTTTGCCGTCAGGTACACACGAAGGCCTCTCACAGTGGCGGATTCATGGGGAAGATGGGAATGAATTTCGTCACCAGCAGTGTCATGCAGAAAATTTTAGGATACAAATACTTCATCTGAAACTTACGGTGTGTTTTCAAGCCGATTAGCTAAAAAGTAAAATGAGGTTAGGCCACAGATACAAATACGTTGTGTATTCAGCGCAATTGGTCAATCTTAAAATATCGAAAAATTAGCTAAAATCGCGCTTTAGAATTGTAAAAATTTGAAACACCCAAAAATGTTTCTTCGCCGACAGAAAAATGCTGAATCCACCACTATCGTAGTAACGATTCTGACTCATTAAAAGTATCAATGCTTTTAAAATTTAAATTTATTTTGTCTTTTTTTTGTACATAAACTGTAATCAGAAATATATTGGCCTTTAAATACTATTGCTTAACTAACCATGGCTTTAAGCAAATTATAAAATTATTACCAGCCAACGTATAGAACAGGGCCCTAACAGTAACATAAGCATACCTCTAAGCCTAAGATTCAGCCTAATCTGAAAGCTTAAGCGCAAGAATAAGCTTATATATATCTAAGCCTAAGTCTAAGCCTAAGCCTAAGTAAGAAATGGTCAAAAAATTATGCGTACTCTGTTGCAGTCCCACAGAAAAACGTTCCAACCCTAATCCTTCTATGGCTATTGTTACCCGACTACCGCCAACCAAGAATTCGGCTCAATTTCTCGTAACCAACCTAATGTTTCAAGCGATGTATAAAAATTTAGGAGAAAGCTAGCGTTTATTGGTTAATTTACAAGCGAGGCTGAGCCACCATAATAAACCACGATAACAAACTCGAATACCCCTTAATTCTTGCCAAATACGTCTTATACAATTTTCAATTAAAATATTAACACAGTACCTACACACTTTTGTACTATTTCCAAATAGCGCCACAATGTAATTAATATTTCAGTCTGCGATTTGAATCGGTAGGTGTTTTGCACAAGCGAATCCAAGAGAGAAAAGGCGCGGGCGAACACCCCCGTCCGTTTTGTTTAGTGAAAATTTGGTCAACCCTGTCGGAAAAGTTAGAATTAATCACTAGTTTTCTCACATAATTAAATGTTTTCAGGATTAGGACGGGCAAACAGTCTTCGCAGCTGATGATTAGTTTTGTCGCAGCATCGGCCAATGTAAACATTAGGGTCGGAACGTTTTTCAGCAGGGGTGGAACGTTTTTCAGCCAACTGCCATAGAGTAAGTTTAAAAATTACATATATTATTTGCTTAGGTATAAGCTCAGGTTTTCCGCTTAAGCCTACACGTAGGCTTAAGAATATGCTTATACTACTGTTACAACCCTGTTCTATACGCTGGCTGATATATCTAAAACAATTAATACCGGAATAACGCTGGCAAATATAGAAGAGAAATAAAACGTACATCGGATTCGATAGGCACTGACCTTGCGTCATCCACCAGCCGCATAATTGGGTATAATCCATGCAACCTGCAAGCAAATAGTGTCATTTTACTGCTCGTATATAGCGTGTTGTCAGTTTGTTTACGAAAGATTAACTGTATATTTTCCGCATTAATATGTTATATTTCATCTCAATCCTAATTTTAAGCTTAATACCAAATCATCAGCCTTTCAGCTGGATGGCGTTTATCCTCACAGTTCAGATAATGCAGCTTGACGCTCGAATCCGTGAGCGATATCACCAAGGTGAAAACAACGGTTAGGATTCCGATTTCGATGCAGTTGCGAAAATGCCGTATGCAAAAGCCGAATCCAACAATGTACGGCAATATGTGTTTTCTTATTTTTAAACAATAACAATTTTAAATAATTTGCTATATAAATCGGTAATTTGCAAAATATACGGTTCGGATTGGATTGGGAATCAGCAAATTTGCAATGGATTCGGATTCGGTGAAATCACGGATTGGGTGCCACCCTGGCTCTCAAGTCTTGTCGAACTTTACGTGTAATAAGTGTTAAACAGTGTGCATTCTTTAAATGCCACGCATAGAGTTTTCAATAAATACCGTAGTACTGTCCGTTTCAACTTTTTGCAGATGCCGTTGCTCCTCTGCCAAACGTTGGCAAGCCCAATGATAAGTTTTACCTGTTATTAATGGATTATGACCGTTTGAACAATCGATAAACACATATAACGCAACGATTAATCCGATAAGTTTCATATTTAAAATTTAACCTTAATGATAAATAACAATATTAATGATAATAATTTATAACAAAATAATGGTAAACTTTCAGAAATTTTTATTGGCCAAAAACTTGCAGAAACCACTTCATTACACATCTTGTAAGGTCTGTTCCAAACAAAATGTATACCAAATTCAGTACTGTAGAGGAAAAATATCGCAGTTGACTTTATAAATTTTAGAAAACTCGACCAAAAGTATGTAAAGGCAAAGATTTAGAATTTTGCATACTTTTATACTATAAAAAATGGTGAGTCAATGACTCTCTCCAAAATAGGCTTTTCGGTGCTACACATACTGTGTCAAATTCGACTCTGCCAGAGTCAAACGTGCGACTCAGTGAATCGAATTTAAAAGCCTATTTCGGAGAGAGTCAATTTGACTCACCATTTTTTGCAGTGTATTAGCTCACCGCGACGGCTATCACTCCAAATTTAAAAGTCCTAGCAGCTGTGGTTTCGCTGTAAGAAACTATATCGCTAACTGGCGACAGGTACTACACACATTTGAGAATACAGGCTCAGGGGGTAACTGGATATGTAAAATAAAGGAGCCGATTGTTTCAAAATTTACCGGAACCGAATATGAAGTAAAACTGTGTAGCTAAAATCGCTTGTAAGCATTAGTAGCCATACAGAGGCATTGGGGGTGTAGCTCAATCTAGAAAAATTTCGCCATTTTTTAAAATAGTTTCAACTGCGCTTGAGTTAATTTCGGAAGAATATATCCGCTATCTTCCTCACATACGCCGCCCTTGAATTTTGAACAATAAGTAACCTAAATTGTTTTTCAAAAATATTTCTTTGAGCTTATTTTTCGTTAAATAAATTTCAAAAATCGCCCGAAATTTACAAGTAAACTTGCCAAACAACACAATCTTTCTGTAGAAAATTGAAAATTTCAGTTTCGGAATAGCCGGAAGTTTTCGCGCAAACCGCTTTTGATAGGCTGATATAGTATGAGATTGACACTAGCCTTTAAGACAAATATTTTTTCTAATGCAGATTACCTAATTAACCTGTATTCGAATTGATTTTTGAAAAATAATGATAAATATTAGGTATATATATTATAAAACTGGTTTCAATAGTGTTTTGTATTCCCACTGTTTTTACAACCAGCATACATAACAGGGTTCAATCAGAGGTGTGCGTTTTGCTCATAGTGAGATGTGGGGAAAAAATTTTTGACCTACCCACGCTTTACCCACGTTAATAAAAATTTTTTAACCCGCAACCCACCTTTAACCCGCACCTAAAGGTAAACAGGGATTGTTTTGCGTTATAGCTTCAACGAATTTTACACATGAAAGTTTACTAGAAACAAGTCATTGGACTGAAAGTCATATATATGGTCAGCGTGACTTACTCGAAGATGCATTCGGCATGCAAAACTGTTATCAAACCGCTGTCTTGCTGGTTTTTTCAAATTTCGGTTACTAGGGCTTAAAAATTATCACTGTTTAAAAAAAGAAACTCACTGAATAACACACGTTTCCATAAATTATGGATAATTTCACTAACTAAATAGCCAGAACATCAAATAAAAGCTTTAATGACACTAGTTGTAATCCTGCAAATGCTATTAGGCACATGTTTGTAACCAAGATTCCGACTAGCAAAAGGCCACGCTAGAAGTACATATGGCTTTTAAGTCTATTCGACTTAATAGCTCGGATTTATTATAAAATAGTCAAAGTCGCTGAATAGGCCATGGTCTTCATGGTTTTCTTCCAACCTTCCTGATTAGTCATTAAATTAAAACTCACGCTATACTCCAGTTCAATGATTCAGTATATAGTTTTTAATTCCGTGCTCTGAAATTTTTTTGGCAGTTGGCAATTTGTTCTATGGCCCATGTTACTATAAAGGCCGACCCAATTTCCCGGAACAAAAATATACCCGGAGTGCACACTTATGCGCTCCTGTTTACATATACACAGGCAGATATATTCACGTAGGATATATACACACGTATATATATATATATACATATATATGTATATATACATATATTTACGCATATATACATATATGTTACATATATATCTGTCCCATTTGTCCCAAGTGTCCCAGCTGTCCCAACTGTCCCATCTGTCCCAACTGTGCAATCTGTCCCATCTGTCCCAACTGTCCCAACTGTCCCGTTTGTCCTAACTGTCCCATCTGTCCCAAGTGTTCCCACTGTCCCATCTGTCCCATCTGTCCAAACTGTCCCATCTGTCCCACTGTCCCAACTGTCCCATCTGTCCCATCTGTCCCAACTGTCCAAACTGTCCCATCTGTCCCACTGTCCCAACTGTCCCATCTGTCCCATCTGTCCCAACTGTCTCATCTGTCGCATCTGTCCCAAGTGTCTCAAGTGTCCCATCTGTCCAAACTGTCCTAACTGTCCCATCTGTCCGGCTGTCCCAAGTGTCCCATCTGTCCCAACTGTCCCATTTGTCCCAACTGAACCATCTGTCCCAACTGTCCCGCTGTCCCAATTATATTTTTGAATGTACTCCTGGTACATTGCTGTCTCGGGAAAATGAGACGGCCTTTAAAGTAGCTTGGCCTGTTCTATTATGGAATATAAACAAGCAGCGAAGGTGCGAGTATTGCTTCAACAAACGGCAAAAACAGCTGTCGTATATACTCTCGGTGTAGAAAGTAACAAGGGGCCCTTGGGCTAAGTCGCTGAAGCAGAGCCATCGGACGGCCGCACGAATGTCCTATTCAATGCGTACTTATGCGTCGTCCACAATAACGTGCGTACGCTGTGTGGATTTTTGAATCGTCAATTGACGGTTGACGACTACTAGTTTCAAAACTGAATTTGCGTTGACGGCTACTATCAAAATTTTATTTTCCGTTGACGGCTACTGTATACAATTTTGCAAATCTTAAATTTGTTTTAAGATTTGCACCAAAATTTAGAGGGCAGCCGTCAATGGTGTATCTAATATTGCTACCTGTTGACACTTGCTATTACAAAACTTGCAAACCCATTGACGGTTGCTATATACCTCACAAGTACCCGTTGACGGCTGCTATTCAAGTTTAGCTTTCGTATTGACGGTTGCCGTTAAAACATGAATCCCTGGTTGACGGTTGCCGTCTAAAGTTTTATATTCAATTGACGGTTGCCGTCTATACTAATTTTCAGTTTACGGTTGCCGTTTAAACTTTAATTTTCAATTTTCGGTTTCTGTGTAAACTTTAATTTTCAATTGACGGCTTCTGTCTATAATATAGTTTTCAATTGACGGCTGCCGTCTAAAATTTAGTTTTCAATTGACGGTTGCCGTCTAAACTTTAATTTCAATTGACGGTTTACTAGTCGTAGGTATAGAGCCAACTGCCCCGTAGACAAAGGGGGGCAGGAAATTTACCGGAACCGGAATTCCGGTGGAACTAACCCGGGTTTAAGGATTAAAATGCCTCTGAGTTTGAACAACTATTGCGATTTGTGACAAATACGTCAGGCCACTTTTGTACAGACCCGTCACTTTACAATAGAGAAGCTGTGAGACTTTTCATTATCAGCGCACAACTGTACCAGTAGTCTGCCTTGCATGTTCTGAGAATTTGAGTTGTGAATTTTTCTTTGTATTCATAATATAGCAATTTCGAAAGTTTTTGTCGTCACAAAATGTTTTAAAATGAAGCTTAAAACAGATTTTTACGCAATATGTATTCTACATTGCATATATAATTTATTTGCAATATTGTTACGGGTACGATCAACGAGTATCTCTGCGGACGAATCCGAGATGATACTCTCACGGGTGTTCGTGGCCGTGGATCTGCCAAAGTAAGCTACTTGCCTAGAGGATGACGGTCCCCCGGCGTGATATCAGGTTTTGAGAGTCACAAAATCCCGACATCGTCATACGCCTAAGCCTGCCTATGCTCTAAGCTCTAACGAACCCCCGAGTGCGTGTAAGTAGACCACACCAGCAACAATTAGCTTTTTCTCCATGGATTTTAGTTCAACTGTGTGCTCACAACTATTTTTCATGGTTAGGCTTAATGACATTCTGTCCTGGGTATGGCTTAACATTAGCCCTAGTCCTAGAAATTGGTTGGTTCAACCGAGTTTTGCTTTACTTGGCCATAGGCCGTTTTGATAGAAAGGCGGATCGATCCTAGCCTTTAAGGTTTTTAATTGATTGTCCTTGCCACTGATTCGAACCAGGGCTATTTATTTGTCTTTTGAGACTCTGATTGTCATGAATTTTTCATATTTATGCAAAAGTTTGAGTCTCTTTTAGCTCTGAAGTTTATTTCAATTTTTTAGCCATGGCTCTTAGGCCAGGAATTTGCTTAGCGCTCTCGGTTCAGGATTGAACTCAATTCAAAGTTTTGGTTTATTTAGGCTGTGTACACTTTATACATGCATCGCATAGTTAATGTAAGATACCTTGAGCCTGGTGATTGAAATTTAAATGTGATAGCGCCTCTTGATTCGGCGATCTTAATTGCTTAAAGTTAATAGCGAAGCTAAATGCTAACTAAGCTTATAGTAATTGCTAGAAGTGCATGGAGTGATTTATTTTGAGGGTTAGATCCTGTACAAGTTATTCTACCTTAGGGTTATCATCTCACCACTGGCTACTGCCGCGCAGGGTTATGAATTTCTCCTTGAATCATGTTCTATGTTTAATGATGGTGAGCTTGATTAGTCCATGTGTGGCCTTCAGGTAGGCACGGTTTAATTCCGATTCAGGCTCAATGGTCTGCTTAAGCCTAGGCTCAGAATTCACACTCTTTGCATGGGCATTCCAGTCAAGCTCACCATCGTTACCTTAATAGTTTTCAGAAAAGCTGCACGTTTACCGTAAGGTCTTACGAGGATGGGGGGGTGCACCACGTGAATCTCGCTATGTGCGGGCTCAAAATTCCAAAGGTTTCTAGAGAAATTCTCTGTTTAGATATATTCCTTAGCACTGTGTCTGTTTCCGAGGGCACTACATTTTCCCTAGACTTAAGCGTGATTTTTCACAGGCTGCACATTCAGCAGTTTGATTGTCAAACGGGACGAGCCCTGTAAATCACTTAGTTCACTGGGGCCTGGCTAGAATCGGCTAAAATCACGGGGTACACCGAAATTTTCTTTAACGGTAGGGCCTTAGCTCTTTTGGTTGTCATATCCTTAATGCTTGGCATTAGGCTGTATTGGCCTCCCTATCGTGTTGACAATCAATCCTGCGAATGTCTATGTAATTCTTAGACATGCTTGTTTTCTGCACAATCATTTTTAATAGCATCTCTGTGCCGAATTCATGATTTAACTTTACCCCCCTTAAATTTGTATAAAAATCTCACACCTGCGTTGTCGCCAACGACAGGAAAAGTTTAACCCAAACTTTTACCCACACCCCCTTCGTGAAAACTGGAAAATTCTAACCGGGCCCCCCTTAAAATTCTTACAAAATTTTACCCCTGCGCGAAACGCGCATAACCCCCCTTTGCATCAGCGCCCCGAAACTCTCGTGCACACTAAGTCGCCTCCGTGTGCAGAGAGATCGGTTTGCTGTCGCGGCTCGAGCACGCGAGCAAAAACCGAAAATTTTAAAACTGAACTGAATGCTTAGCCTGTGCACCGCTCTTATATAGTGCGCGAGGCCCAAAATTCTGCCAATCAGCGCACCCCAGAAACAGACGCTAAGCTTCTTTTCTATTGGTCGAAAACCGCTGAAGTAATCCAACCAATACTAAACGAGAATTCAATTAATTTTCAAGAGCCTGTGATTGGCTGGAGGGCTTCAACGCGTAGTCTACAACCAGAGAGTTATGAGGGGGCTAACGAGGGTTACCCCTATCCGGTGTCTGAATACAGAAATGCAACATGGTGCAAAGGCCAAAAAGTTTTGACGGGGTTCACTAATACCCCCTTACAAAAACATGGTCATCACGTGCAGCTTTAGTTATAGGGCCTCCCTTTACTATCTTTTAGTGTCTACTAATTCCGATTATACGCTTACGCCCAACGAGGTAGAAATCTACATTGCAATACGTGGGTGCAAAATAAAATAGGTGCGACATTTGCAGAAATGAAAACACAGCGAAAAAACAGTGCAACATACAAAGAAAAAATTATACAGGGGTGAATCAGACAATAAACGGGGTCAAAAAAAAACACTCAAAACTTCATACAAACGGATATAACGCATAAATATATAAGAAAAGCCAAAACCCTGGGTGTTTTCGCTTAAACTACCTAGTCCGGCAGATGTACTTTACGCAGTCACCCCTTATTTACAAAGTAAGTTGACGAGAGTCCTAACTGGCGTTGCGGACTAGCCTAGGAACCAAGAAAAGTGATGGTCTCACGTCTAAGGCTAACTCCCTTAAGAGTATGTATGCGAAATTTCGAAGCTTCAACAGGCCACAACTTCCCACATACTCATCAGCGGGCCCTGCTTGATATGATTTTACTAACTGGGACACTAATCTAATTCAAACGATACTCAATTTAATGCTATAGTGCAGAAAAATGCAGGTCGCACTTCCAAAAACACCAAAATTTCTAAAACCTGAATCTATTATAACTTTTTAAATATTCACATGCGGACCTTGTTAGGGGTGGTTTTCTGAACCGGGGCAACGAAAGAAGTCGAACGGTACGACTGTTAACATTCAGTCCTGAGAAAGTGAAAATCGCGTTTTTATAGGTCCGCTCCGTAAAGCATGTACACAAATTTTCAGAATTTTCGACAGACCATAACTTTTGAAGTATCCATTTGCGGACACTATTCGGGGTAGTTTTCTTACTCGGCAGAATGCGGGGAATTGAGTCGTACCAAATTTAACGCCGCACCCCGAAAAAGTGAAAATCGCAATTTTCGGAGCCGTATCCGCAAAGCGTGTACACACAAAATTTCGAAATTTCCAATCAACCATAAATCTTTAACTAAGGGTTTGCGGGCTATGTTTGGGGTGGTTTTCTTGCTCTACTCAGCCAGCCGAGTCGAATGATATCAATTTTAACCCAGTAGCTCGAAAAAGTTGAAATCGCGTTTTTCGGGATCCGATCCGTAAAGGTGTGTACATGTAAATTACCAAAAGTTTCAAATGATCGTAACTTTTTAAGTTTTGATTCGCGAACCTTGTTTGGGGTGGTTTTCTTACTCAGCGCGATGCGCGGAGTCGAATGGTGTCCATTTTTATGGTGGATCGTGAAAAAGTGAAAATCGCATTTTTTTTCAGGATCCGATCCGTAATGGGTCATCCACGTTATACTGTCTACGCTACTGTAAAAAATTGTCCCCACTTACGAGCCCCTCACTTTGTAGTTGTAGTGTTACTAAATGACATGTCCAAATGTCACCCATATCCTGTATAGACCTTCCGGACAACTCGCATACTCTCCAAACAGCCTATACTTTGTCACATTGCCGTCCGTACCCATGCTACACTGTCGATGCGTCATATGAAGGACAACTGTTTTGTCCCGCCTCTGTCAGAACAGACTCTGTTTAGTCATCTAAAGACTCTGTTTCAAGGGACTCTGTTTTACAGTCTGTTTGAAGGGACTATTGTAGAGCTTAATATTGAGTATGCCGCAACCACGGGCGAAAGAAGGGGGCAACTACCGTTGGGCTTGGTGTGCGACGTTAAAGGGTTCCCACTCGCCCGTCCTCCCCTGGGGGACAACAGTGTAGGGTTCCGGAGCTATATACTTACACCCCAGCCGCCGCCCCCCCTCATCGGTCACGACAAAATTTGTTTTCGACAGGGACACCGGGGTTTCACTTTCTGGTATACCAGAGTTATTATATTCTAACCTGCTCTGCTTGAATGGGGCGGGACGTTCTCTTACAAGTTATCTTTTACCGGCAAAAACCTTCCTGCCCCCTCTTTTAAAAATTACTGGTTGCAGTTAATTTTTAAGAAAGAAAAATTTTTAGAACACTGCAACGTTTTTAAAACAGGCCCCAGTTACGGGCTGTGGACTGTCAACAAGCTCTTTTTCGGACGTCCCGATGTCAGACACTGTGTCCAGACAGTGTCTAATTTGTCCTTAGTCCCTTCGAAGGGACTACTGCCAAAACGAACTAGCTAGGTACACATTGTGTAAAGTCTTAACATCGTAAGAACAATGTCGTTTTGTCCAGCCCTTGAAACCAGGGGTGTGGACAATTTTTTACAGTAGCGTAGACAGTATTACGTGGATGACCCATAAGGTGTACACACGTAAAATCTTAGAAACCTTTGATCGCCTGTAACTACTTATGCATTGATTTGCGGACGGGGTTTGTGGTGGTTTTCTTAACCGGCTCGATGAGCTGAATCGATTGATACCAATTTTAGCGCCCAACCCCGGAAAAGTGAAAATCGCGTTTTTGGACCGGGATCCGTAAAAGCGTGTACACGTTAAATCTCGAAAGCTTCAGAGGCCCATAACTTGTAATCTATTGGTTTCCGGACAAGGTTCGGGGTGGTTTTCTTTATCATCTCAGCGAGCTGAGTTGAACAGTACAAATTTTAACGTCCGATCTTGGAAAAGTGAAAATTGCATTTTTCGGACCCGGGCCTCCGGACGTACATACACAAAATTTCAAAATGTTCAAAAGTCTATAAATTTTTAACTGTCGCATTGCGGGCTATGACTAGGATGGTTTTCTTAATCGATGCGGTACGGGTAAGTGTCTGGCACCGGTCTCCGCACTATATCTTAAAAGCGCAACTCAAATTCTTCCTAAAAACCCAATCCGCAACCGATACGTACAGCCTAAATTTGTCCTAAATTTCCAGATATGTCCACTAATAGCGCAGGTTCGGAGCGGCTTTCTCAGCTTAAACACGGGTCCAAAATGATTGGAACCGGTTTTCAAATCCAGGGGGCCTAAAATTATAATAATATTTCAAAAATTCGTGTTCACAAGATTTCAAAATTTGTCGCAAAATCTTGGTTGGCCTGAAACGGCAGCCGGGACGGCTTACTCAGCCAATCCGGCGTGCCGAACCCGAGAGCGCTAGCTCCAAACCTGAATTCTGAAAATAACAGTTCACTTGCCCTAAAACTCAGCCTTCCTAAAAACAATGAACCGCCGTTCTACTCAGCTTCCTTCCTAAAAGTCCCATTGAGCCCTTGCAAGCACAAATTCCTAATGTCCCCTTCACATGTCCTAAACCCAAAAACACAACTACCCCCCAATCCTAAACAAAATATCTCCCTAGGCTGAGGCGAGGCGTTGCTTAACTGAAAATTCAAAATTTCAAAATTCAAAACCACCTAAAATCTTGTCTTTTCCCCCTTACGACGCGTACAGCGTCTCCTCCGAGTTGAGACTCTCCTATCAAGTTCTGCCGACGTCCAATGCAGTTTCTGCTGTCTTGGGGTGGCTTTGAAAACAGCTACGTATTTAAAATGTGTGATTGCAGGAAGGCTGCAAAATTCGCGTTCAATACACTACAGGCAGCTACTTCCACACGAGGGGACATCGATATTTATGCTGGAAGTGGCCCTCCGGTTAACCGAAATCCGGATAGAACTTTAAACTTAATGTGACACTGGCTCATAACACGCTTTGGGGAACTTAGGGGGGAAACTGGAAAGGCTGTCCCCCTTTTTGTATTTGCTAAAGCGAAATTTCAGTATCGATAAGCAATTTCCTGCACGCGTTGTTATATGAATGTATTTAGAGTTTTCCAGGGAGAGGTACGAATTGAATTTCGGGCGTAAGTGCGAGGGGTCGTTTGAATCAGCGATATACTAGAGGCATTCAAGACAACCCGATAAATCGAATAGCCACACCCAGTCCTCAGCGACCGTTCGGGCCCTATAGACCCTATTGCCACCCCTCAGATTGCCGATTTTCAAAGCCTGCACCATCAATGTCTACGCGATGCAACACTTACTGCGCGAGTATGTTTCTTGTCAGCTCATGGTAATGAGTTAATTCCAGTCAAATCTCGGTGAGCATGGGGGCTGGACCCAACTCCCAGCGAAAACCAAGTCTAGGTAACATTAAAACTCAGACTGTCCGGCCAAGAATTAAGGTTTACATGGTTTGGCCGCGAGTTTACGTCTAAACTCAAGTTTGGGAGGCTTACACAGCATAGTGCCAGACCGAAACGACAGCTTATTGTTCTCGTGAACCTCAGCTCACAATTCTAGTCAAATCTAACCGACTCGTCCCCTCCTCCGTGGCGAGAGCCTTTCCCAACGCGTCCACCCCTTTCTGACTTCCAGATTCTTATACACCGTTCATATATTTAAGTTAGACTTACCGAAAGTCAATACCCCCCTACTACTGATAATCCATCGGACAAACATTTCGACTACTAATCTCCACGACAAAGCCGTCAGACCGGCAATGATCCCTTTACAGTCAATGCAATCAGTGCAATTTAGTAAAGTCTACGGATGCCAGAGAGTGCGCAACAGGGAGGAAGGGGTTAACTGAAAAGAGATTCCGTTCGGGGACCCCGGTCAAACCTCAGGCCAGGAGCATCCTATCAGGAGTTTTATATATACGAGCGAGTCTCTAAGACAAGAACATCCCACTGCCGTTACTAAGGACTTGACACATCAATCAATACGTACAGCCAAAGCGGCGGGAATGCGTACAAGTATGCATAATTATACATAAAAAACAACAAAAGGATCCAAGAAGAAAACCACGGTTATCGCACTTCCTTCCACTGAGGCGCCCATTACTATCATGCTACTTTGGAATATACAAATCGTGGCAAGGTTTGCAACTCAGGGAAGTACATATGGTCTGAGTATACAGCGCTCGGCAATACAATTAATAACTAAGGAGCTTAGTTGACGCTGAAGTATCGTCTAGTCAGTATCTGAGTAAAATCTAGTCATTTTCGAGTTACTTTCTCTAGCGTAAAACTAAACGGTGAGCTGTGGATACAACGGGGTGCCTACCAGAGAAATTGATAAAAAACAGCATAGAGACCTGCCGAAATGGGGCCCAGACTATTTACAACCTCAGAAACGCAAAGGACCTCATTGTATGCCATAATAACGTGGATATAGTTCATATTATACACATGTATAGAGGCAACATACTGATACCACTAAAAACCATAGTGCAAAAGAAGGCAATGTCATAAAATCTACTAACCGAAACGGATGTCAACCGCCGAGTCCATGGACTATTTAATGCCCCTAATGACTTGCTATACCCGCAATGAACTGAAAAAATCATGTAAAATGCGAACTTATTCAAGCGTTCGGAAGTAGTCTATTACTTTAAACAGGGACCACCAGTCATCCAATACCGTTACTAGCGTGGGAGGACTGTAGATGTGAGCTAATTCTTATCATATACAAGCTTCTAAGTTAACTACAGTTCCAACACAAAGCAATAAAATAAAGATAAAAAACGGACAGGCAAAATGATTGACAATGCAGATGACAAACTGATTCATTTACGAACCCAAGTATACATAACAAGTAAGTTGTGGGTTTGACTCCTAAAAAGTCCTGTGTACCCTATATACGAATATGCCTCCTTTCCATCGCTATATGAAGTGGTTAAGTTGCGCGAAACGAATTAGCCGTATAATGCGACATGGCAAGATCACAACTGAGAGAAGTGTGTCCC
>JASANG010004008.1:0-20003 GCA_030248215.1 Enoplolaimus lenunculus
AACAAAAATGATAGCTACATATCCATCTTTAACAATAAGTTTTACTCTTGAATTCGCATTAACGATAGTGATTTGAACCGGTTGCTAAGGAACTTTTGATATATCGAATTTTGCTGAAACTGCTGAAAATATGTCTAGCTCTTCACTGTTTTTGCTGAAAATTACTTGACATTGAGAATGAAGATTAGTGCAGTAAAATTGATGTCGTCTTGAGGCTATTTTTACTATAAAAGCGTCTATTTATAAATTTTTGCATTTTATGTTCCTATGAGGGACAGGAAACATCTTTAATAACGCGTCATTTGTTTAAGTTACAAATTTCAGAAAACGAAATTTGGGCAAACTTTCAGTTAAGTATTTTACCTATCATATTAATTAATCGCACGATCAAGCATAATTAATTTTAGCCCCAAACGAAATGGCGCATCACGCATTGTTCTATGATGCTAAATCCGTTGCAGTCCCGCAGAAAAAACGTTCCACCCTTGACCTTTACATGGGCCGATTTAACGACCATTGAATTAGGAAAGTAGTCAAGTACAGTGGACAACTGGACCTGCATTTCTTCGTGAGTATGTCTGGGACAAGTAATATCAGTTAGGTTGATATCATGCGTGTGAGTAGAAAAGTGCTTCCAAAGCGGATGGTTGGAATGTTTATGAATGCTTTGTTGACAATGTACTTAATAAATAAGCAAGACGCTGCCCCAATGCAACATCGAAGAGTACCAAGAGGTGGGGTCACAAGGGACACCCCTCAAATCAAACATTATTTTGTCAGGTATAAAACCACTGCTCTATTTAAAAAGTGATTTGCCCGTGTTTTGTTAAGATCCCAGCTCCGGACTGTTTAAGTTAACTACGACCACCTTTGGACCCATGCTTGCTTCAATCAAGCTTATCACATCATAACAGGGATCAAAAACTGAGTTTTGTGTATAAATTCAGAACCAGTATTGCGTTTAGCTTCCCGCTCATTTCGCTTACAAGCTTTTTCTGGATGTGTCACTGTGTACGAAACTGAATGTACAAAAAGAAAAAAACAGCCAAGATAAAATTATTTAGTTTTTTTGTATGTGTATATGTAAGTCAGTCGGCCTATTTGTACATTCCTTCGCAGCATCCAGTGATCGCCATTTACATTGTGGTGCCCGACTTGTAATTTTGACAGCTGGTATACCCGCAAATTGTCGTTTCATTTGGTTTATTAAACAGCTGGTTAACGACACCAGCGTCATTTAATGGTCTGGCAATATCACGAATTGCTGTCAGAGCTAAATTTGATTTCGTGTCGCTTGATATGCGCCACAATTGATGCCAATTGTTTGGCTGGAGTGGTATATTTCAATTTCAAATTATAGATTTTATTAATAGTTTGCAGAGCAAAACTTATTTCAGTTTTTCTCTTTAAGCAATCTTTTGTCCTCTTTAAGGTGCTTTTCCTATGCCGATAAATATAAATATTCGACTTTAAAAATAAGCAACAATTCATTTCTTACTATGCTTTCCAGAGTACAACCGAAAGTTTACTTCCGACTCTGACAGAAAATAGACCTCCGCGTGGCTCCGATAGAATTTCTGCCGGAGGTTCCAGCAGTTTTGGTATTTAAATTTTGCATAGTTTTACAAAATTTGTTTGTTTTATACGTTTCGTTTTACAAATAAGAGGAAAAAATTGCCTAGATTTCTTAAAAACAAGCGTAAAACGAAAAGATTTAACAACGCCTTACAGATTTTATTAAAACTAGCCGACTATGGCTCCGCTATTTTTCATCTGCGGTTGCACCCTGATTCCTTCATCGAAACCTGCGATGAGTGCCGAACTTTATGTTTTGCTGTCTTTTGCTTCTTATTCCGAAAAACAGGCCCACCTACATATTGTAATATACCTACTTTTTAACCAGCGATCGCATTTACAGTTCTAGTGCTATACCAGTTTGTTGAAAAACAAACCATATACAAAGTATTGCTGTGGCATCTTGCGAACCACCCTTTCAATTTGTAAGTCTGAATGGCCCAAAGCAATCTGATAGCGATACACTGTATAAGAATTATGCCTTCTCAGCTTTACTATCCAATTTATCTTGCGAAAATGAGATCACATCTTGAATTGGTTCAAAACTGTGCAGTTTTAGCAAAGTGTGAATATGAGCTCCCAAAGGAATCCACTCAGAAACGCAATACAGAGAGCGCTGTAGCGTATTTTCTGTTTTAGGTTCTATATATCGTTTTGTGTGACCAATATCGACCAAATCGAACTTAGAGAAAATTGAGCTGGTGATAATTAGGTTGCATTGTTTTGCACCCTTCGAAGCTCGGCTCGCGTAGGTAAAGATTAAATGTTTTGAAATAGTAATTTTGGAGAGGCGTTGTATTCAAATGTTTCAGAGTCCCTATAATGCCCTAATTCACACAATGTTGTGTTGGAAATGCAATGGCATTCAGCGGTGTAGCGAAAACTTGCCCCAAAAACAACTTAAATATTATATCAGTACCTCCCTGATGACACTATAACAGCGCTAAAAACGTTCAGTAAAACAAATGGCAGCTGCGTAGTGGTGCAGTTTTGAAAACGTCAACTGTCTTTCGAATACTATGCACGCCAGCAACTGTCACAAGCTTCATTTAAGCTCTTTGTTACGTTTTAAACTAACGACAAAGTTTTAAACCACAAGCTGCCAGAACAATCAGGTTCTTGAAACTAGTCTGTCAGCGTTAATACAATACATTATTGATCCGGCTCGTTGTCGGTTACGGACTGTTATTTATTTTTAACCCACCCTCTGCCGCCCTTCGTTAGTGATATACTTTTATACGGTATTTACAGCTATCTGTTGAATTAAACGTTTATGTGACATTAACTCAGAGTGGATAATCGCCAATTAAGAAAAGTGTGCAACTGGACACATTCTGTGCAGAAAAGAATGTACACAGCACGCGTTGAGTTTTTGGCTTCCCCCCTTATTTAACCGGTGAGAACCATGGCACTTTATGTATGCGCCGTCATACATGCTCCCCTTATAGCTTAATTTAGGGGCATTCATGTGATAGCGACCCCCTTTCAAGAAGGGGGTCGGCCAAAAGCACAACGTACGGCGGTACAGTTTGTACCAAGCGGAACCGCAAAAGTTGCACACTCTTGTCATTATCCACTCTTGGTTGTACTGCGGAATGTACTTTCAAAACTTAAGTATGCTGCAAAGTTTCGAATTGAACTTTATTTGGTCCTGGATTCATTTAGGCATTGCAATTAGAAACAATTAAACAATTGAGATTTATAGACTCTAATTAGGGTTTAAGAACTCCATCCACTTACGGACCCTTATAAAGGATGCGGTCTCCTATTGATTGGGACTTAAAATTGAGACCCCGTCATATTACCAGGTCACTACAGTACTGAACATTATTGATGTTTACGCATACCTACTTTGTGAATTAAATCAAATGGTGTACTTAACTTCTTTTGGCCTGGGAAGTATTTACGCAATCTGATTAGGGTGTAGACGTTTATGAACTTTGAACTCTATCCGCCTCTCCAGAGAACGCGCCCTCGCTATTCGGATCCAGTGTCTTACTTAGTTTTCAATACCGTTACTAGTTAACATTGTACTTTGAGTAATAAAAATAAAATTTTATACTGAACTTAATTTGATCCAGGAAGCCCCATATCTTTGTTACCTCTTCCCTTTTATTCGGGTAACTATAGAAGGCCGAGAAATTATATTTGCAAAATGTATAATAGTTTTCAACTTTTTTGGTTGTAACTCAATTTTTATACTGAATCAGGAATTGCATTCTGCGTTTCTTACTTTATTACCCTGAGACATGTTATAATTGGTTCCAGCATTATATGCTATTGTTGCAGCTATTTTTACCCGCAACCTTACAGCTAATTGAAATAGGATCCTCATGCAACACACAATACAATTTTACAGTAGATGTGTCAACTGAAAATTGATTTTTGACAAGCATACAACGAACAATACACAGACAAGACAATTTGTTTTGAAATGTTGATTTTTTGTCACTGTCAAAATTTGTTTCAAAACTGTTTCTTAGCAATTTCTATTTTCGGTTTAAAATCATTGTGATAACCTAAAATTAGTTTTACCAAGAGTGTATGATCACTCTTTATAACAAGAGTACTCAGTGTGAGACTGCTATAAATCAGACTAGTCAACATAGTTGCAATATTTGCAATGCTGCTTGTTGTTAAGCATAGAATAGAATTCAACGCTAATTTTCAAAGATTTTACCTTGCTGATTAAAGCAACCGCATTTTCATATTTTTTATTTGAATATCAGAACATGGTTACAATGGTTGGAGCGAGCGGTGCCCAAATTACGCATCGTGGACGCTCTAGTCTAAAAGATATGCTACAATTTTCGTCGCCTTTGCGGAAGTTAATGTCGATTTACCCAATGTATCGAAATGTTTTCGTGGTTTTGATTGTTCAGAAAATAGTTAAGCTCTGACAGAAACACGTGTGTGTCCCTATACGTCGGATTTTAAGCTTCTCTGTATGCTCGAAGTGGATTTCAGTTATATTTAAACAAATCTCAGGACAAATACAAAGAAAAGCAACTCTTTTTTTACGAAACGCAATGAAAACTAATTCCTAGAATTGTGGTAAACGATGCTAATCAAGCACAGAACTTTTTTGTTCAAAAATGTATACTCTCTACAATTTTTAGTCAAAATGTTTAGATAAAGTTGTTACGTTAGCTTGTGATATTGGATAAAATTGGGATGTTTGTAGAATGAAGGATAATAATATTTGAAAATACGGAAAATTTTATCTGTCTTAATTTGGCTATTTTTAATCGTACATACAAACAAACTGCTATTCGTACAAGTAGTTGAATGTCATACAGAGTATATATGAAATGGTAAGGCAAGTTTCACCATTAATTCACTGGCTACGTCCTTGCCTTGGCGTAACGCCAAAAAAATTATGGATTTAAAATTAATAAACGGAAGCTTACTGCGATGTCAATAAATATTTAGATCGGATGTCGGTTTAAAGCTGAGGTGTGCAATAATATTATCGACAAAATTGCACGCCACTGAGCAATAGATATGTAAAAGCTAGGGTTTTATGATTTTTTCATGGCTCATAATAACTACCTTAATATTTATGATTTAAAGTTGAAAAGTACAATTGAAAACATTGTACAACTCTGACTATTGCAAACGGATGGCGAAATACATTTTTTGGCAATTACATGTCCGACAACGATTGTATCACATGCGTTGCTTGTACACCTTTATTTTCCACTTTGATCATAAATTCAATTGGGCAAGTAGCTGCTTTGATTAGTACACAGGTAAGCAGAATAGTTTGAAATTTAAAAAGTTCCGAGGTATTATATATTTGTATTCTACGTCAAACTTAACACGGCAAAGTTAATTCAATTGGGCTATTAACAATGAAACCAGAAATACAAAAATCTGCCCAGGCAAAGAAATTTGACCCCATAGCATACGTCAAAATTGTTCGAAGACACTCTTACGGTTGAAAATAATTTTTGTATTCGCCGAATTATGATTCACTATAAATACAACTACAATGTCTATATATGTATAGGTTTGTTTTCTTGCGCAACTTTGTTGAGTCATTTTTCATTTTTTTAAAATTTTGGTCAATTCAAATAAGGCCGGCACTTTGACTTTAGAATCTGTACAAGTGAGCCAATTATTTCGAAAGGGGTAGTAAACATAGGATAGATTTATATAAAAAAAGTGCTGGATAGCATTCATAAACAACACGGAAGTCCCGTTGAGTAAAACGGGGCTCAGTGTGGCCTCTGCGAAGTCTAAGCAAATCTATGGCTCTGCAAAGCACACCGGTGTTCTCAGAGAATTTACACAAAGGGAAGCAGGCTTCGATGAATTATAAGAACTAGGGTCCCATTTTCGATGTCATTCTCTTTGTAACCCGTGACCAGTGCACATTTAGCAGATTGTGAGGAAGCGGTGGTCGAGATATGAATTTCAGACGCCTGTATATCAGCGAGCAAACATCTCTGTTTTACGCGAATTAGAATTTAAGAGTCTTTCATCAGTGCAAGATTTGGAAAGACGGGATGCTAACTACTTTTATGTTATGAATGAGAATGGAAAAGCGCACAAGCTTTAAGTGTTTTTTAGAATGTGTTGTACAGAAATATTTAACTTATTATTACAAGTATTTGTGCAGTTACTGTACCGTGCCAATTACGCTAATCTAAATGTTTCAGTGGAACCGAGGGCCTAAAAGCATGCATCACTCACAACTGCTGCCCGTCCTCATTCTAGTAGTTGTTGAACTTGGACGGTTTGGAGCGAAAGGATGTTCAAAAGGTTGTGTCTGTCATCCACGTCCACACGATTTAAGCGTCTCCTGTGCCAATGCAAACCTAACTCATATTCCAATAATGCTCAATCCTCGTATACGAACTCTAAGCATGAGTGGAAATCGTATTCGACGCATTGTTCATGGTGAACTAACTACTTATGCGCACTTAATCACACTTGACTTGTCTAATAATGAGCTCGGTGCGGACAGTATTGGTGTTTCAATTAATACTGCAACATTTGAACGCGTTACACAACTAAAACAACTTAATTTAAGCGGAAATTCACTCAGTTCGTTGGATGCGTCACAATTTCGGGTACTGCAACACATTCAATCGTTTGATCTCAGTCGCAATGGTCTTTCATCGTTAGGGTCGAACATTTTTGACGACGGCTTAAAATCACTGACAGCGTTGAATGTAAGTCAAAACGCCATCGAAGTCATTGCACCAGACGCCCTGTGCGGATGTGACGCGCTAAAAGTTCTTAATCTTCAGCATAACGAAATATCATCGTTTGGCGTTTCTCGTGGCTGCTTGAGCTCGCTTGAACATTTAGATCTCAGCTACAATTATCTACAAACGCTTACAAATGGATCTCTGGCGTATTTGAGTTCTCTTAAAATGCTTCTGCTTATTGGAAATGATATAATTTCGATCAGCGAACACGCATTTGGCTCGTCTGCTGCGTCACTTCGGCAATTATACTTAGACGACAACGAATTACTTGCAGTACCAACGCTTTGTTTCCGCGCTTTGAATGATTTGGACACATTGAGTTTATCACAAAATCCTCTTCTTCGGCTCAGTACGTCATCATTTGAAGGTCTTTCTCAACTGCGTACATTGGTCGTTACACACTGTCCGCAGTTAAGGACCGTTAGTATGAATGCGTTTTCTGGACTGTACCAGTTGCATTCGTTGTGGCTTGCCAATAATCCAACGCTGAGTGAAATAGATCAATTTGCGTTTGAATTTAATACTCAAAATCGTAAGTTTCATGCACAAAAATGCGTTGTTTGAATGCAGCGGCGGGTCCAAGGATTTTGTTGGATTATCGATCCATAAACTAACGCTCAAAGTCTAATGACATCAGTTCACTGATTGCGTCCAAAAGACCATGCCATAACAGACATCCAATAACCAATTCTTTTTTATTTCGTATGTTCACTGAGTTCGAACCTGTGCATCCCCTAAATTTTTTCCCGATCCGCCCCTGGACGCCGGTGAATGGATAATCAAGTCATATAACAGATTCATTGAACTTAAAAATAGCCAGGTCATCATTTTCAGCTTAATTCCGCGATAGTTAAAGCTTAAACATATTGTTTTTGAGTTATTGTTATTGATTGAATAAAGTCAAAGATGTTTCGGCCTTTCTGTGCATTACTTTGAATATAATGGACTGTTTTACCTATGATTCTTGCTTCAGGAGCATTATAAATAAGGCTAACCTTTGATTTTCATTGTTTTGTATTTAAAGACCTAGTGTGCCTGGTGCACGCAGATAAAAGTGTCCAACTTGTTGCATAATATTTTAATTTTTTTCAGCCAGTGTGCTACGAAATTTATACGTCAACGGTAACAATTTGACATCTCTTCCAGAGCGTCTGGTCCACTGGGAAACATTACAGTCTTTAGATTTGTCTCAAAATCCGTGGTCCTGTAATTGCAGAATACGTTTATTGCTAAACCAATTCTCGTTGTTGTTCACTTCAGTTGAAGATTCAGCATGGAGCTCAACAGCATTATCCAGTGCCAAATGTCACTCGCCTGTTGAGGTTGCAGGAATTTCTCTGCTCAATTATTCCTCTGAACCGTACTTGAGTAACTTTCAAGAAAACTGTCAACAGACTGAGTCAAACGTAGTCACATTTGGACGGTTCTTTGATGACCCAAAAACATTAGCCGCAATTGGTGGTACGCTAACTGCGCTTGCCATAATTTGTGTTATATTTGTATCATTCTTGTGTTGCTGCTACAAAAAAAAGTTCAGTCTATTAGGAATCAATAATAGTTATACTTCAACATCAACTGCATCAGATTCAAAGGATACTGGTCAAGACAAACCAGACTTAAAACAAGCGGCATTGTATGCCCAACAAAATAACGTGTACATAGCGAATAGTAGTGACTATGAAAAACCTTACTGCTATCATCAGCTAAGACCGCAGTCATCTGGTCAAATTAAATCCCTGTGTACAGAGTTAGACGACCGTCATCACAGTTTATTAAGAACGAGTCATACAATAGGTGAATCATACGCCAATCCTCATTTTCGACCGTTCGCCCATAGCCATAACAGTCAGTTACCGTCCATTCCATGCTCGCACCAAAATTGTTCTCCAATTAAAAGCTGTCAAACACTTCAAAACAGCAACTTAATGCACGCCTCAATACCAAATTACAATGAAAAAGCAGCAAGCAAAGAGTGTATCGTTGCAAACGGTGCTAATTTGGGTGATCCGCCAAAATCACCGTTTCCACGCCATTTATTGCCGACAACTGTTAACTGTCACAGGATGGAGACTGGCAGATCTGGCAGCTATCATTCATGGGTTCCGTCGCAAAAACCTAATGATAACAAATCACCGGAATGTCAATCTTTTATATCCAGTTCTGACGGATCTAATGAGAGCAGTTCTGCATACTGCAATGCCGCTTCTTTGGGCAGTCGCAATCGAACTAGCGAACAACCGTTACTTGAAGACTGTCAAACTTCGTCCAATTAATTACTGGTAAACTTTGTTTGAAAATAAATGTACGGTATAGCCTGAGACCATAACGCTAAACGCCATTTATACAATAAACGCGTTTGAACGTCTCGTGTTACTTTAAATCATTGTCTAAATTGAATGAAAATTTCTTTGATTGTAAATCTGCAGTGAAGTCGGTCGTAGACTATGCCATAACTTGAAAATGATTATACTCGTTAAAGATGCAGTACCATCAGCAAATATGTTGTGATAATCATACATTTGTTGTTTTTCCTAAATGTAACAATAGTAATACTATCTACAAAAAAGTTTTACTGACTTAAATTGCTCTCTTGATACAAAACACAATTTTACATTTTGGAAATTTAGAATAGGAGTTTATAAATTTTAGAAAAACTATTGGTGTGTAACTTTATAACAGGGTCACAACTGAATGACAAAAATACACTTGGTTTGAATATTAATTTTATTCAGATTTAGATTCGAATCAAAAGTATGACAAAATTGTTGAAATTTGTGGTTTTTGGATAAGATTAAGGAAATTTCGTTATACGGTTTGCCTTCATTTTCCATTACCACCTCAAATTCTAAATGATGAGTTTCCAGCAAAATCATGTATCATTGCCGAATGTTCAGCCAGCGTTCCACAATTGAACGTAACTTCTTTCTTCAGTTTGCGGATCAAGAATACGTATGTTAGAATTCCACTTATCAGCTAAAAATAAGCGTTAATATATACATATATTATGTCAATGAATAAGTTATAAAATTGTTAGCTGTTTTAACGAGTTATTTACAGGTGACTTTAGCGGCTGATCCAGTTGGAAAATGAATGTTTCTCCCCATACCGGTGTACTGCTGTATTTTTGTTTCCATGGGATTTTTACTTCCTTGTAAAATTATCATATCGCGTTTTTTTCTCTGTCAATAAATCTACCATACCGTAGTTTTACTCCCCTTGTCGATTTTTACTACCCGTGGTCTCGATACCTACTAAGTTTTCCACCTAGGAATACGGGAAGCCACTGTGGTATGCATTGACCAAGTTTTATACCAATTTGCTGTAGTAACCCGAATATGAGAAGTGGGACTGACATTTATTCGCCTCTCCCGAAGCGACAACGGTATTCCGATACAAACTGTTAAATATTTATTTTTATCCAACTCATATTAATTGGACCAGCACCCTTCTTTTTTATATTATATATTTTGTGCTGGATTGCCATGTCCGTTAACCTTTTTTATGGATTAAATACATCTTATGCTAGTTGTATAGTGTTTGTTACAAATTTGAGCAGTCCACGCCATTCTTATACATTGGTTTCTTTCACAAAACTCTCATTAGAAGTAGAAATTATGGATTCTATCCATTAACGACTGTAATTACGAATACAAACTAATATTGGTTAGGTCTCAAAATGAGATCCCTACCTTATACCCTCTTTTCTTCTTCGGGTCACTAAAGTGAATCCCTTACGGTATACCCGTAGCATTACATATCTCTTTCTTACTGTTATAACAAATGACCGTTCGATAGGAAATGCACGCCATGCAGATATGCCCCACGAAGATTGACTGCCAGATTTTTTGGCTAATAAATATACCTGTCAAATAAAACTGTTCATATTATGTAAAGTTCGTACCTGAACAATATATAGTTTGTACACTGCAAAAAATGGTGCGTCAAATTGACTCTCTCGAAAATAGTATTTTCCTGACTAAACAAACTGAGTCAAATTTGACTCCGCCAAAGTTAAATTCGACTCACTGAGCGAGGCAATGAATCGAATTTGAGTCTGGCGGAGTCGAATTTGACTCGGTTTGTGTAGTCAGGAAAAGCCTATTTCCGAGAGAGTCAATTTGACTCCCCATTTTGTACAGTGTATATTCATGATACAAAGCTTTGATTTTCAACGTTCAAAAATATCCACGCGAACAGAACCTTAATAAACAGGTTGCATAGAAATCCAAGGTATTAAAAATAATGGTCGACGCCTTTTAATGTGCAACTGTGCTCTTTATTTCCTGTTAATGTTACCTGTTTTAATCGACAGTTGCCTTTATCTTGGCGTTATTCATGATATCTCTGCTAAGAAGGTCAGTCATCGGAGAACGGAGAAAGTTATATCTTAACCAAACAAGATAAATTGCATACCTGGCCGTGATTTCCAACAGTATGCTTGTATGTATATAGCAGACCATGAAATCCGTAGTAACAAAAGTTAATTTATCTGGTGTTATTAAACTGTAAAGCGTCACAGATTACCTGATACTGTTCGTCTTCGTCGGCCGCTTTGTAACTAATTAATGGTACCACAACGGTTCGTGCCTGAAAAGTCATTCAGATTAAACTCATTAAACATAAAGGTACATGCAACTGTTTTTAAGTATTAAACTGTATTTCAAGCTGCGTAGCAGTATGCAACTGGAGGTCAAGAAACACCGGATTCGGATTCGAAAGTCAACAAAGTTTGCCGAGTCCGGGAGAAAAACCGAGGAGAAGTATAATTTAGCTAGTTGAAATTATGTTCAATTTGCTAATTTTAGCAAATATCTGTGGATCATTGTCAAAAAGATTGGTGTCAGGCTTATGTTTATAACAAATTTTCAATTATAATATATTCAAAATTGCAGCAAAAGCTAAAATATAGAGAAGTAACTATTGAAACTGTCTGAATTTCTCTCAGAAATTCTACATGAACCGGAGTTCGATTTTCTACCAGAGCCGGAGGCAGACCTCCGGTTGAGCCCTGCTACGTACATCGCTATATAAGTTTCCAAACTTTCTGACAAAAAATTTCCGGTTACAAATTAGAAACAGTGGAAAGCAGTACTCAAGTTTTATATTTACGGTAAGCGAATAAAAATCCTATATTTGACATGGGGTGTATCTCACAGGCTAAGCACCTCATATACGCACGGTGTACAGAAGTTATTTTAAGACTTCTTTGTGAACTTCGGGTATATTGAAGCAGTATGCCATCTTGCGTACGCTACTCTTTAATTCTTCGGGTTTAGTATTATCAAAAAACAAAATGGTTACAAAATTAAACTTAACCAAATTCTATTACCATTTCGTTTATTCTTATTCCATTATAAGCGAATATTCCAATGTAAGTGATCGCGAGCAAGATTTCAAGACTGCTCCAGCCAATGTTGCAGTAGATACTAACACGAAGACGCCAATGTAAATTGTCCGGTAAATCCAATATTCGTTCGGCTTCCATCGGAAAATAGAACGTCAAGCAAAGCGTAACAACGCAACGCGCAATTGAGAGCAGAACAAATAAATTAAACGCACGATCTGCGGCTTTGACAACATCAGCTAACGCGAAATACGTTTCGACTAAAAAGTCTATGCGATACCTAAAATTTGTTTTTATTTGCAAACGGAGCAAGTTGAAGACCTACATCTTGTGCCCGTCTTCTCAAACTTGCGTGGCAGCTATCAACCGTTAGCGATGGTTTTTCAACTGATGATCTCCTGCAAATGCGAATCTGCTAATTGGCACATGAGGTAGGACAAATTGAATTTCAAAACTGTTTTGATTTCGAACCTCCGTCAGTCACCATTTCGAAATCTATAAGACTTTATAATCAACTCGTGCAAGGTAGGTGCTACACACAGTTTTAGTCACTACCGAATAAGCCAAGTTCTACTCTATTATGACACCAAAGTTAGCCAAAGCAGTTGAAAAACCTATAACACTTTGAGGTATAAAAGCAGTGCCGCCACAGAAAAACTTTTGGAAAAACGTAAAACTAAAAACACTAATGATGCAATTATTTCATCCAAGCAATAACGATTTTCAAATTGTACCCTGCTTACCTATTTCACCTAATTTTATACAAAATAAACGAGTTTGAGGCTTCATAACAGTGCACGAATCGAAATATTTTAATACCAAAATTAACATTGTAATACGTTTTCGAGCGAGCAGCAAACCGAAAAGAAACGTTTTACAACAAAATTGATAATCATTTAACTTGTAAAACCGGTACAATATTACATGGTTTGCAACATACCATTGTCTTTTATGTTTCGATGCCAGCCACTTTTGATACTGAAATATCTGTTCAAGACGAGTAAACCAGTTAAGTATCAACACAGACACAACATGAAACCACCACAACGGCAGCGTTTGCCAAAGTCCCAAAAACGTTACGAGCAAAAACGACAAGTCGTGTGCCCACGACGTCCCAGCAGTTTCGCCACGAATTATGTACTGAGCAGTTCGCAATCCCAAGCAACCTATGGTTACCAAAATCGTAACAACAACCGTAGCTCGGCTGTACATTTTTGTTGGCGAACAAACTCCAAAATGATCTCGAAAACGAGCATCAGCGGCTGCAAGGCGTAAAAGAAGACGAGCGTGTTTATGTCTGCGTAGAAGGAACGAAACTGAAACAATAATTGTTGACGCGTTGAAGATATTTCAAAAAGATGCAGTCACCAAACGTTTTTCGAGCTGCTATCCAGATGAAATAAAACAACGAAGCTTTATAGACTCAGTGGTCATGCAACTATTTTCAGTATTGTTAAAATAGAACCGTATCGTTTTAGCCACATGTCAGTGGCAGATCCAGGAAAAGATGGGTAAAATTTCTTCCAACAGCCGTATCGTGCTGAAAATATTTTGATGCAACTAGTTTATCCGAACCTACAAATGTGTTTCCTAAAATTGAATAGTTGCAAAAAACTGGCGTTCGTACCGCACAAATTGAAAAAATCTTGCGCCTTTGACGCAATTCGTAAACCTTGATTTATGCAAACATTTCCTACACACGCTTTAAAAGGATAAAATTGAGACATTCAAAAAGTTATTCCCCACCGAAAAATCGTGGATCCGCCACTGCAGTATGTTTGATGGTAAAGACGGTACCCTGAATACTGTATAATTTTAGCAAGCTATTCGGTTTAAGTTCCACGTGTACTATTTACTGTACCGTTGGCATCCTGCTGCAACCGTCCAATTTTACTTTAAAGGCCGTCCCATTTTCCCGGGACAGAAATGTTCCAGGAGTACCCGTCCCATTTTCCCTGGACAGCAATGTACCAGGAGTACATTCAAAAAATATAATGGAGACAGCGGGACAGTTGGGACAGATGAGACAGAGGGACAGATGGGACAGTTGGGACACCTGGAACAGTTGGGACAGATGGGACAGTTGGAACAGATGGGACAGTTGGGACACTTGGGACTGTTGGGACAGATGGGACCGTTGGGACAGATGGGACCGTTGGGGCACTTGGGACAGATGGGACAGTTGGGACAGATGAAACAGTTGGGACAGATGGGACGGTTGGGACAATTGGAACAGTTGGGATAGTTGGACAGATGGGACAGATGGGACAGATGGGACACCGGGGCAGATGGGACCGTTTCGACAGTTTGGACAGATGGGACAGTTGGGACAGATGGGACAGATGGACCAGTTGGGACAGATGAGACAGTTGGGACAGATGGAACAGTTGGGACAGATGGGACAGTTGGGACAGTTGAGACAGATGGGACAGATGGGACAGTTGGGACACTTGGGACACTTGGAACAGATGGGACAGATGGGACAGTTGGGACACATGGGACAGTTGGGACAGATAGAATAGTTGGGACAGATGGGACAGTTGGGACAGATGGGACAGTTGGGACACTTGGGACAAATGGGACAGTTTCGACGAACGGGACAGATGGGACAGTTGGGACAGATTTGACTGTGTCCCGGGAAATGGGGACAGCCTTTATAGTAACATAGGCCCTGCAACCGACCTAACAGCGTAGCAACAGATGCTTGAATTGAGCAGAAGAGGTCCGCTGTTCTATTTCCGTCGTGATCCTTAACATTTAGGGGAATTCCTGAAAGGCATCGCCTCAACAGTTCAATTTCAGCAATTAATTTTGTTAAATCTAAAACACTGAATGTTTTTTGCATAAAGCAATAAACGGAGGGCGCTGCAATTGACCCAAAACCGGGAACCAAGTACGAGGAAAAACAATATGTGCTGTAGTGACTCGAATAAGATTGGGGGAGGTAAAGGGGTCGCCATTTTAAGTCCCAATCAATAGAAGTCCATATCCCCAATAAGAATCCGCAAGCGGATACAGTTCCTATGTCATATTTGGAGTCCAGAAATATCGTTTATCTCTAATTGTATAGCATAAATGACTCCAGGATTAAATAAAATTGAGTTCGAAACTTTAAAACATACTTAAGTTTTAAAAATACATTCCTAATTATTACCTTGCATTATCGATCAAGCTTTATACAGATAGTTGCAATACCGGATATATCAGTATTTAATGCGAGTAGACAATCGTTAAACCATCTTATGCATCATTCAGGTTATACTGCGCTCGCCAATGTCAAAAAATGTCCCACCATTTTAATAGCTAGCTAATTTGCGTACACTCTCCAAAAATATTCCCACTACTCCTCTACACACCACCCACAACAAAACGACGCGCACAAATAGAGTTTTAAAAATATCCCCCCTTTAAAACACAGATGTCCCCCCATTAGAGACGGATATATTTTTATAATTTTTATTATTTTTCCCGACACAATTTGGAAAAATTTTTTATATTTTGGAAAAATATTTGGTATATTTTCGCAAATAATTGAAAAAAATTATTATTATCTAATATATTGAAAAATTTCAATCTTTTCAATTACTATTATAATTTTTAAAATTAATTTTTGAAATTTACATTTAAATTAATTTCCAAATAAATTTAATTAAATTTAAATTACCTAAAAATCAACTAATCTTAAATTAATTTAATTTTAATTAAAAATAATTATCATATTTATTTTTTATTTATTTTAAAAATAAAACCCACACCTCTCACACCATTATACAAAAAACTGAACAAACAACAACTACTAATAATAATAATAATAACTACTAAAATAACTATTTTATTACTACTTCATAATAATACTCTCTTATCACCGCCCGCGCACACTTTATTGCTATGCCGTGCTTCAAGTGTATTGAATGTTTGTCAAGTCAGGTTTCAATAAACTTTGACAAATATACTGTTCACATATATAACAAATAGGTTCAAACAAACAAGTACAAATTTTATTACGAAGGGCCGGTTAAAAAGAAATAACAGTCCGTAACCGAACAACAGGGTGGTAGTCCCCCGTCTTATTCGAGTCATTACAGCAACAATGGAAGGAGCCTAAATTCAAATTAAGTTGCGTGTAAGTTAGGAATCTTCCTCAATTCCTGCATAAAAAATTTTTCTTTCTATGTTTTGACTCGCATGCCAAAGTTTATGAGTAAAAAACGGAAAACGAGTGGTCCAACCTTCGTTCTCTGCTGCTATGCCACAGACAAAAACTAATATATACCTATTCACAAACATTTGATAGCTTTTTTTACCCAAATTAATCAGCGATTGAAGCGGCTTCATACCACTTATAACCATCATAATTGTTTCTGCATCCCACATACCGAAGTGTTTGTGATAATAATGAATAACATAAATGTTATATGCAAACATTACTGCATTTGTAACCATATAAAATAGAGATTGTGTGATTAATATCTTTGACGCTAATGATGTCGGGAATGTAAAATTGCGAAACAAACGCGCCATTGAAGTTGACCGCATACGTTGACCTGAATTCTCATTGCCATTATTTTGCTGAAACAGCATACCAACCATGCAAAACTAATTTTAACGCTTGTACACATTCTCCCACATGGCTTAGGCCTTGGCTTGGGTTTCGTAAAAATCGTTCTTAAGCCTGAGCCTAAGTTTAAACCGCTTCCTTAACCTTTTGTCTATTAAGTTTAAGCTCTTATCGTAAATGTGGAGGAACGTGTACAAGAGGCATAATATTTAATGCATCAAAATTCAGTTAAACGACATCCTTATGGATTGTTTAATCGCAGCTGGATTTTGTGATGACAAAATTTGATCTTAAAAGATACTGTGATAGCGAAATTAAATTCCGTAATCCGTCCAAAAACCAGAGAAAAAATGCATTATTTGCACCATTAGTGTATATATAGCGCAATTAAAACACTAAATGCGGTATGATATTAATACATGCATTAGCAATCTAAAAACACAAACTTTACAAAATATCCCAAGTTAAATTGTGGGCCTACCAACACGAAAATGCTAAGCATGACAAAATTAGATATATTCTTAGGAGATTTGGACTCTTCGATATATAATATATTAAGGCCGGGGTCAGTATTCTCAACCATACGCAGCACCTATCATCAGTTGCTGATAGATCTTGTAGCTTTCGAACCAGCAAATGGTGAGATTCGAAATTTTGTGCGTTTCAAGTTTGATTGGTCTTACTTCTGTGCCAATTTTAAGGAGCGAAATTGTAGTTTATTACTATGAAAACCTCTCGCCAACTGGTGATAGGGACTGTATACGTTTAAGAATACTGTTGTGACCGGAATAAGAGGGGTGTAATTAATAAGAAGGGGGTCCACATTTTGAGTCCCAATCAATAGGAGTCCGTATAATTAGAGTTCAGAAATGTCAATCATCTCAAATTGTAGCGCATAATACGAAATATAGCTGAGTACTAGAAATTTGAAAGCATACTTACGTTTTGAATTTACATTCCTAAGTATAACCCTTGCATATCGCTTAAGCTTTTGACACAAGACAAATAAACGTTTAATTCAACAGATAGTTGCAATACCGGATATATCAGAAACGAAGAGTGGCAGAGGGTGGGTTGAAAATAAATAACAGTGCGTATACCGAATAATCGGGGGTACCCTCTAGGAGGCCAAATAATATAAGTCCCCTCTTATTCGGGTCACTACAGTACATGGTTCCTGAAAATAATACAACGTACAACAAACACGGGTGCACGCAAAACAAGAACTACTTTTTCGAGCTTACAGAATGTGGTACGCCGTAAGCAGCTTTACAAAGTGTCAGCGGATAAAATCCCAGAACTTGAAGAATTCGCACTGTGGCTCTCACATCGTTGTACAGCATATTAACACTATGCTATTTTTATTGCCAAAATTCAAAGCTAATGCGGAAATAGTAAACAATCGGAATCGTATAAGAGGTCCATCATTTATTGTCTGAACTTTAGTGTATATTAATTTACCAATTATATATGTATGTATATAATATATATTGTTGTAACCGGAGGTGAAAAACACCGGAACCCGAATCAAGGCCGGAGGTAAGCAAAATTAGCCGGAGCCGGAGGTGACGCAAAAACACTGTCAAAAATATTGGTTTTAGGTTTATTTGTTAGAAATACCGACAATTTGTTTTCAAAATTGTACTCTAAATCTACCAAACGGACCGAACGATACAATATTTCTTTTAATTATGAATTTTTCACTCCCGAAACTGTCAGAACCCCTGGCAACAATTCTACAAGAGCCGGAGCTAAAGGTCGATTTTGTGTCTGAGCCGGAGTCAGACCTTCAGTTGTTCCCTGTTATTTAGATTTCATATGATACTTTACAACATAGCTAAAACTAATTTGACTTTTATACCAGGAATACGTTGTTGTGGGCTGTTGTCAGTACCGTTTTTGCATTCCAAGGAATGCGTTTCATTATATTAATCTAACATTTTAATTATCATCCAAAAACACAGTTTATGTTTATACTTATTCGCTGCCATGAACTTAATTTGTGATGTCGATGGAAAAACTCTACACACCAAAAAAGGGTGACTCAAATTGACGCTCTCCGAAATAGGCTTTACTTGACTACACAAACTGAGTACATTCGACTCCGCCAGAGTCAAACGTGCCACGAAGTGAGCCGAATTTGACTCTGGCAGAGTCGAATTTGACTCTGGCAGAATCGAATTTGACTCAATTTGTGTAGTCCCGTAGAGCCTATTTCGGAGAGAGTCAATTTGATTCATCATTTTTTGCAGTGTAGGTTTTTTGATCCTCTTAAACATTCATTCAATTTATGGTGTTAAGAATTTACCTTACTCTACAAATTTGTTATATCTTCGAAGTCTGTTGGTGATTTTACTTCCCATATATCAAATTTTTCTCTGACTTTAACTTAATTATAATGGTAGCTTAAAACCAAATGATATATGAAGCCAGTAAACACCAGGAAAACAATGACCTACTTCAACATGTTGATGTATTTGAATAATTTAATTAACCTGGAGACCGTAATGAAACAGTGGTTTAAATTACCAAACGCCACACAGACATATTACGCACGCCTATTCCCGTAGGCAAGGTGACATAATTTGGTAGTCGAAAAAATACCGTTTAAGCTCAGTGAACCCAACATTTTGAATTTAACGCTTGATAATATTTCAGGCCGAAATTTAGAACGAAGCACTTGTGTAATCATTTATTTATTTAATAATTGGCTTTTTTAGCACAGGACGTGGTGCGTCTGGGCTAAACTCGGATTCATTCTTTTTAAATCCTGTTTCCGTCGACAATGAGCTGGCATTTTAACAAACTTTTGATCAAGTAATGCTGCTCCGATAGTAAATATGTTTTATTGACTTAAATCTTGCACCGATGTCTGTGAGTATATCAGATTCTTCTTGTAAATGACCAGTTTAGTTTTTATGGGTAAAAATTTAAATACTTAACTCTTCTTTACTAGATGTGGTAGGTAGTTGCTTTTAGTTACGCGTAATACAGTACACCCCTATTGTAATAGTTTGTGATCACTTTTTTGGCGAACATGTAGCAAAAATTTATTGAGTGCTGAAACAATATTTTAAACAATCGTTGTTTGAAACACAATGTCTTTAAGTAACTGGTCGTTGCCTGAGAACTAAAAATATAGACTCCTTTCTCGCCTTTTGTCGAAAAATAAGCAACCGTTTGAAAAATAATGGTTACAAGTAACTGTCGTTGCTTCTAAAACTTAAAATATAGACACCGTTCATGCCTTCAATTTCACTTTAATAGTAGATGTTGCTGAATGTATTGCATATGCTCGTTAACGACA
>JASANG010001057.1:0-35198 GCA_030248215.1 Enoplolaimus lenunculus
CTACCGATGATGATAGTGACATCGTAACCGTTGCATCGACGGCGAGCCGGTTCGATTAGTAAAGCTTAATTTTTTATCACTATTCAAAATGTATATATACGAATCGTTAGATTCTCCTTAACCAGCTTTATTCTGATTTTAAGTACGTGTGTAGGGAATGCAATTCCCGTAACAGAAGCAATATAATTCAGCACTAAAGGGTTTTTAGGTGCGAGGAATTTGAATAAATTGTTTACAAACATCCAAAACCGATAATTGAATAAAATTATTTCAATAATTATTACGGTTTACTGAAGGTTTTTGGTGCGAGCAATCTGAATAAATTGTTTACAAACGTCTAAAACCGATACTTGCGTAGTTAGCTAATAGATAATTTGCATATAAGCATAATTGATAAGCCTAAATTAGGCGTTTTTACAATGTTTCACTAATTGTTAGGGTTACAAGCAGTCTAATTTCAGCAATAATGGGTTTTCGGGTGCGAAGAATCTGAATAAATTGTCTATAAACGTTTAAAAGCGATTATCGAATAGTTAGCTAATAGCTAATTTGCATATTGCTTAATTGACGAGAAAAAATTATGACTTTTTAAATTATTTCAATAATTATTAGGGTGGCTGAAGGGTTCTTGGGTGCGAGGAATCTTAGGAAATCGCTTAAAAACCTCCAAAATCGATAAATGAATAGTTAGCTAATAACTAATTTGCATATTACCTAAATTTCTTACGTGTGTTCGACCGTCGCTCAATAAATGTAGTCCCACTACGACTGGTATATAGTATTATTCTGCGTAAAAACGCGCAGGGCATGTTGCGTCAATCTAAGTGTCAATCGCTCACAGATTTGAATGTCGACAATGATTTTCTAACAGGACCAACAGTTTAATCATTAAATATACCATTAAGTTGTCCAAGGGTATAGCTGTGTAAAAACTTTACGACCCGTCCCTTTTGTCTGTATAACCAAATGTGGAAAACTAAAAACTTTTTCTTTGTTCATGTTGAGGCAACAAGCTGTTAAACTGCATGTGTTGATATCATTCATTCATTGTAGCCGCAGCAACTGTAATACATTTAGAAAATTTTACCTGAATCGTACATTTCGCTAGCAACAAATATCCTCCGTGAATGAACAAATTAGCTCAGGCTTTGTCAATATTTTTATATCACATATCGGTAACCAATATTTTTGAACCGCAAAACAAATCCATTACTTTATGTGTAGTCTGGATTTATAAAGCACCAACATTTTTAAGCTATTAAATTGTTAGTTTAGTACAAAACTGAGTATTTTAAATGTCGAAATAATTTTCAGTATTTCATCCGGAAACTGTAATGTAACGGGCTTTTGGTACAATCAACACGGCTCAGAATTGCTCATAAGACAAGATCCTCATGGACAATTGAGTGGAGAATTTAGGACCGGTGTTGAACGAGAATGTGGAACAGCAGGTACTGGCTAACATAGTTGAAAGCTTCAGCTACAATATAATTTGACTTGTAGACTTCACGATTGCTTAAGGTTAAAACAAATTGTAGAAATTTTGCGAACAAAATTTTAAAATGTCAAAGTTTACTAAGGGACTTTTCAGTAAAATCGATATGTATGTTTTATGCTTGGGCAACGTTTTATACCTAGTGAGTTGCGGAAGTTTTTGCTAAACGGTAAATTGTTATAGAAAGTTGATGCTGATTGCGGAAAACGCTAGTGCTTTTATCATTTCAATCCTCCTCCTATTTTCTTCATAAAATATTTGTCGAGTAGCAAAGCATACTTTTAACAAAATTTTTTAGGCAGCAGCCACTCACAATTACACGGCTACGTGCATGGCAAACTAGTAACATTTCATGTCCCGTTTCAAGCACTTGATGGTACTCGCAGCATGACCACATGGATAGGCCAATGCCACCAGGAATGCGACTTTGGATTTTTCAATACTGTAGCATCACCTGAAATCGTGCTTCACACTACATGGGTTTTGACCGAACAAAAAGACACCTGTGCTAAAGCTTGGAGCCAGACGAGGTAAATCACTAACACAATATCTATTCAGAATGTGCGTGAACGAGCACCGATATACTGTTAGATTCTTGATTCTGCAATAATTCTGTAGTGACCCGAATAAGAGCAAAGGGATAAATAAGAGGAGGTCCCCACTTTGAGTCCCAATCAATAGGAGTTCTGAGCCCTATAAGAGTCCGTACGCTGATAGAGTTCCTGAGCCCTAATTAGAGTCCGTAAGTGTCAATTATTCCAATTGTAGCGCATAAACTACTCCAGGACCACATAAACTTGAGTTTGAAACTTTAAAGCGTACTTAAGTTTTGAAAGTACATTCCTAAGTATAAACTTCCATTATCGGTCAAGCTTTTGATACAAGATAAATTAACGTTCAACGGATAGTTAAAATGCCGGATATATATCAGTAACGAAGGGTGGCGGAGGTCGGGTTGAAAATAAATAACAGTCCGAAACCGAACAACAGGGAGGGGGTACCCTCTGGAGAGGCCAAATAAATATCAGTCCCCTCCTTTCGGGTCACTACAGTATGTGATGCTAGTGACTAGTTGATTGTATAAAAATTTGAAAAAATGAACAATAAAGCACTGACGCTGATGCTTTTGAATGACGGTTAAACTCGCTTATATATGAAATTATACATTTTAGAATTGGACAAAACATTTTTATACGCAAACCGCCAACTATTGCTGGACCACGCAAAGAGCAGGGCACCCATACACCTGAAAGAGTAGATTGTTCAGCAACAGAAAATGATGCATTGACTCGAGCAAAACGAAGCAATGAAAAAGACGAAAAAGGAGGCAAATGAGCCCCAAAGAACTAAATTAACTTTGATAGATTTTAGCAGCAGCAGGTTTTAGAAACTAAAATACACGGTATAACAATATGATTTATGGTAAGCTAGTTTAAGCGTAAAACTTTGAACTGAAAGGGTCTTATATGCTGAAGTTTGACACAGAAGTTCAGATGCTAAAACCTTGGCAAATTGTATTGCGTTGGACTTCGCTCAGAACGCTTATCGACAACTAAAGCGAATCTCTATATACGCAAAGGAAACACGCGAGTATCAACATTGAGACATAAACTGCAGCGTAAACGCTATATTCTAAAACAGGAGGGAAACTCAAAATAATCACATATCGTATAAAATGAGCGAGTCCATTGTTAAAAGAAAATTGATAGCCGTATTGTTATAGAGGTCTAAAATGACAATGAAATACGTGATATCTTAATTGCAATGGTGAGTATAACGGCAGGTAGCACAAAAGCTCAAGCTTCCAAACCTGTGCGATTTAGACAAAATTAAACGTGTATAATTTATGATAACAATTTTGCAGTGGTTCTGTTCCTACCGCATGCTTGATTGCATTTTTTTATCTAAGTTTCCTTTTGATATAATTTGATAACCCTATACATTTTAAAAATCATAGATCCGAGTTTGAAACATTTGACAAAAATTAACGCTACACTTTATCAGAATTTGACAATTTTTGTGTAGAAATGTGCGAAACTTAATTTAAACATAGATGAAATGTATATGATAGACTGCAGAATTGTTAAAAATTTATATACAAAATTTTAGCTAAGTAATTGTTTTGGAGCATGTCGCTATGAAAGCAACAGCAAAAATTCGATATCGAACGGCTTGTTGCTGGATGCTTACGACAGCTCAACTATCGTATTTAATATTTATGCAAACGTTAAGAAATTGCGATTGTCTTTAAAATAAAATTCAGTTCTGAGATTCACCGTTTATGCTCTAAAGGTGCTTTTAGCATGTTTTTATCAGTCGTTCTAGCACAATTCCGGACGCTTGTGGTGTTTCACAAGTTTTAGTATCAGTCTGTGCAACTCTGAACTTAACTGTCTTTTCAGGCCTCAGTTAACTTTACTGTAGTTGATAGACTATTAAAACAAATCCTGGTTGTCAATTGTTCAAAGAATTTTATTACTTCTTGTTTTCTAACTTAGGTCGGAAGGAAACTTTTAAAAACGCTGTCTCAAACTGAGTTCCGCGATAGGAAACAAGCAGGCGTGGAATTCTGAGCCGGCTATCTACGCTGAGATAAGAATTGAAGCGACCGTTTGTGGATTTGGCAGTCTACATATTCCCTGAACCACTTTTAACGTCCCGATCCATGCCGGGTAAAACGTAGTATGAAAATTTCAAAACTCCTACATTCTTTAGTGTTCAAGACATATGTCTGGTGTTTCAGACATTAATGGCGTTAAACAACTCTGAAATTTGTACCTGAAACGATTAAAACATAATGTGTTCTATTTAAAATTACTAATGCCAACAAATTATAAGACATAATCTCTTCCTTTCAAAAGAAATATACTGTAGCGCCCCGGATTAGAGGGGGAAGGTATTAATAAGAGTTGGGTCCCCCTTTTGAGTCTCAATCAATATGAGTCCGTATTCCTAATATATCCTAATTAGAGTCCATAAATGTCAATTATCGCTAATTGTAGCGTATAAATGACTTCAGGTCCAAATAAACTTGAGTTCCAAACTTTAAAGCGTACTTAAGTTTTGAAAGTAACATTCCAAAGTATAACCTTGCATTATCACTCAAGTTTTCGATTCAAGGTAAAAACGTTTAACTCAATGGATAGTTGCAGTACCGGATATGTATCAGTAACGAAGGGCGGCGGAGCGTGGGTTAAAAACAAATAACAGTCCGCAGCTGAATAACAGGTGGTCCATCTGCAGAGGCCAAATAAATATCAGTCCCCCCACTTGTTCGGGTCACTATAGTAGTTGTAATTTTAAAAGTTTTTCCGTTTCTACTCTTAGGATTATCTATATAATCAAAATTCAACGATAATTGGAGTCTGAAAGGACATTACCCGCGGGTGTCCACGCTTACCCGCGTGTAAACGCGGTCCGGTAAAGAATTTCAGGCGCGGGTATACCCGCGGGTAAAGATTTTTATCACACGGGCAAAAAATTCACAGCTTTTACACACGGCATACTTTTTAAAGTTTATGAAAATTCTACGCTATTGTTTGTTTTATTTCTGCCCAGGTACTGTCCGTGCTTTATTTAGCTGGGTTTGAAATTTTGTTGTTTCTAGTAAAATTTCTTTTGCAAAATTAACAGAAGCTTTCGCATAGCTTCATTGTTTGACTTCAGGCGCGGATAAATGGTGGGTTGTGGTAGATCTTATATATTTGCGCGGATATACCCGTGGACAAAAAATTCTTGTTTGTGTGGGTAAAGCGCAGGTCGAGTAAAAAATCCTTACCCACTTCCCACTCTGATTGAAATTGAGCTCAGCCTCCCCTAAACTCAAATTTACGTCTTGGACTTATCTTAGGTTGCAAGATTAGGTATTTGGTTGAGCTTTAGCTCCAATTTTGGAATCGTTTCCCTGGAAAATCTTCGTCTATATATTTCAGAAATATTTGTCATTTAATTCTTTTTATATTTCAGAAATATTGAAGTCCGGGAAATTACAGATCCTTTACGTTCTAAAAATTTTATGAAATAAAGTCTGAAATTTGAGACATATAGGTATGTCTGGAGACCGTAAAGATATAGTTGTCTTAAATTTCAGACAATATTTCATGAATTGAATACAATTTGTTTTGTGTGAGTGTTCGCACTCATGAGAGTAAATCAAAGCCGGAATTTCAAAGCCCGTTATAACGCGCAGTACACGAATGTTCACTAAAAGTGACTGACCGTCGGGCTCCTAGCTTCATGCATCTAAAAGAATTCTTTTGTATGAAACCTAATTTTGAATTTTAGAGAGACGAGACTGAAAATGTTCATTCGTAAATTGTCATTCAATGATTACTTCGTTATTGAGCTTCTAGTTGCTCTCATATGACAACATACTGCTCGATATACTCTGTATCAGTTATGATGCAACATTTTGACTGAAGATTGAAAGCAAGGAGAACCTTACTAAAAACCTAACTGCTATGTAAAATGAGAGTCAAACATTTGACCATGAAATACTATACGGTTTTCAGTTCTAATCCTGTGTTTCGACTTTAGGTTGTGATTTTATTCCGTTGAAACCATAAGCTTTTAGCTCTGCACTCTAATCTTTCTGTATTAATCTCTAATAAAATTGATCACGTTTCAGAACTCGGTTTATTAAGGAAAAAGCTTAGCTAGTGCTGTCTGTGACATGCGGGTGCATGGAGGCAAACTGAAACCTTAGGCTAATTCTGCACATCGGTAAAACGTTGATGCATATGTAGCGCTTTCATATGCAAAAAACGGTAAAACATGGAAGAACCAAAATATATGTATGTTGAGGTTCTTATAAGGCATAAAAACAAACACTCAGCAGTTGATTGTGAGGCAGCGTGGCTTAGTGGCTAGCGCGCTGGACTGATAATCAGTCGTCAGAGTTCGAAACCTCCTGGGAACATGTCTCATTTCCAGCTACTAACTCAGAACTAAACACCGTTGTACCCTAGCCTACCCAACTTATCACACTGTCGAAAAAATTTGGTTTTGCTCAAGCTCAACGGGGCATTGAGCTATTTATTTTCATTTTTGCGTTTAACTTAAATCTTCTCGGTTTCCGATGAAAATGGGCCCCTAGTTTTTGGCGTTGTAGACAGTGATGATTCTATTTCAGTGGGTACTAAAAACCACTGTAAGCATGTGAGACATGCTTGTCCGTTATGTGCGCATGCAATATAGTGCATTGCACTGTACGTATGCTACTCGGGAGCATACGGTCGACACATATAGCCGACGAAAAATGCAGTTGGACAGGCGTGCTATGTGGCGCAGTGGCAGGTGTTTGCGTAAGGATCCGTAGGCTGAGAGTTCGATCCCCGCTCCGGAGGCCCGCTTTTCCAGCTGCTTAGTTAAAGTTCTGAAGTCCCGATTCCTACCTAGACTGACAGCCATTACACAACGAAGCCTAACTATAAGATTAAATTTAACTATCTGCGTTCTGGCCACTGCAGTATATTCCAATAAATTACAGATATTTATATCAGATATTCTTAGGTATGTGAATGCGATAACAGCTGTGCAAAATGACACGTGTAACTACTCTTAAAGCTGTGTTAATTGTTATACTTTTTGTTTTGACTTTCATTACAAGTTTGATTCCGTTTGTCTTACGTGCTATTGCAATCAACCATGGTGGATTTGGTCAACGCCGATACATGCTTTTGTTTAGTTTTTTGTCATGCTATGGAGGAGGAGTATTTCTTGGTACATGTATTATGGATCTCTTTCCCGATGCAAAGGAAAGGACTGTTGAAGGAAGCAAGTCATTAGGCATCAATCAAGATCGATTTCCGCTAACAGAGTTTATGGTGTGCTTTGGTTTTTTAATGATTCTGATATCGGAGCAAGTAAGACTATTGATTTGACATGTATTTGATAGAATATAGATGCCCGTTATGTATGTATATAGATACGTATATACTTTGATTCGATTGAATTTTATTTCCTGCAATAAATATATTTTTAACCAAACCATTGGGATAACCAGTGTATATCTATACATGTGTCAAACATATATATACGTAATGTAGTTATGCATTGCAGCAATTTGTTTTAAAAAATTCTCGTTAAAGACTTGATTTTCAAATGTTTTATAAAGTACCCAGCTAAGCTAAATTAAAAAGCGGTTTCTTAGATTCTTTTCGGACGGACGGATGAACATCCACCTTTCGATCCCCGAGCACAATATAAAACGCTTCGCGAAACTCCGAGCTTCGCTCAATTGCTAAATGTTAATCATATGTCATTTTAAAATAGTCTCGTTGTAACTTGTACTGTCACATTTTTAACTTCAGATCGGTATTTGGTGGCGAGAGAAAAAGAATAAACTTCGAAAATCGAAAGATGTTACCACGGACAAAAATCTTCCTTGTTATGCGGACGGCGAACATTCTGCGCATACTATCCGTTCCAATGTCCCCGAACATCATAATGAGATTCAATCTCATCAGATTCGTGATGCTCAATTGGAAGATGACAGTGATGAAGTTATCTTTAGAGAAGGACAACTGGATAATTTGAGTGGTGACTTTTCATCACGTAGGCGTGGAAGTAGTAAGTGGCGCAAGTTACCGGCTGAATCTAGTAGACAACAGACATTAGTGGTTAGCACGCCTGACATTGATTCAATGGGCCACGGACACAGTCATGGTGAGGTACGTTAGATATCAAAATTTTCTAGGTTTTACTTTCTTGCGAAACGGTGCGTCAAACTTGCCTATTTCTTAGATTCTTAGATTACATTCTTAGAATTTTCTAACCGTGTTTCCGTTAACTGTATATATTTTATTTTTTATATAAACCGACTTGTAGAGTTCTGTTAGTACCGGTTCTCACGTTGCATCTCTGTTCAATGACCCGATGATACCTGCTAGTCACGGTCACAGCCATAACATAGAACCTGCCGCACTTGATTCAAATGGGGATGACGAACTGATAGAAGCACATTTCGATCCAAGCTCCCATTCTTCAATACGAGCCTTATTGCTTGTTGCAGCGTTATCCCTACATTCTTTGTTTGAAGGTTTGGAGTTAGTTGCATTCATTTGTAAAACTACGTTATGTTCATGCGTTGGTAGTGAAATCTGCAATTCTTTGTATATTAATATAGTAAATATACTATAATTTCATATTTACGATTAGTAGTATATCAATGTTATTGCGATGTGACTTGAAAAATACGCGCAGAGTTGACATTTTGTCGGACGACTATTAATTATGAGTCTTTGCGCAGTTGTGTTGCTACGTTTGTTTTAGTGGTAACTCAACATTACCGAATGTGTGCATTATCTACTTTTTAGGAATGGCGCTTGGCTTACAAGAGTCTGCTCACGATCTCATCTCAATCGCCATCGCATTGTGTATTCACAAATCAATAATCGCGTTTAGTATGGGACTTAGGTACAAATGTTTTTTAGCGTTCGTAACGGAACTTTATATTAATCGGTATAGTATGTAACAAGACTTATGAAATCTTGCAACAGCAACATTTATAACACGGCTGAAAAAATTGAGTAGACCAATATTTCTTTTTGAGAAAGCTAGTCCTTTTAAGCTGTTTTAGACATGTATTATTATCGTGTTGCTTTGCAGTCATTTTTCAAAATGGTCGCGTACTATTTAGTAGTTAATTTCTTATTTTATACTCTGCTTAGTAAAGTACAATTCAAATTGTAAAGATACATTTCAGGCTTGTTCAAAGCAGCTTGACAACTAAAATCATTGTGGGAAGTGTGCTGATATTTTGTTTAATGACGACAATTGGAGGAGTTATTGGAATTGTTTTGGATAAAGTAATAACCGGCGGCATGGGTGACCTTGTAAACGGATTGCTTCAAAGCATTGCGTGTGGCACATTCCTATATGTGACATTCTTCGAAATTCTTCCTCATGAGCTGAATCCTGCCGGGTATCGCCTTGTCAAATTGATGGTGCTTGTATTTGGTTTTCTTACCGTTACGTTATTGATGTTTTTCCCTTAAATGTTCCGCCATAAGTTGAATACTGGGTGTACTGTTGGTCCAAATTATTTCTTCTTTTGTTGATCTTGTTTGACTAGATCGTTTTCCATTCGCGTTGCGCTTTCCTGACGCAAATATTTCACTTAAAAGCATATCTTCTTTTTAATACGCTTCAGTCTCTGTACTTTCAATGATTGCTCTATAAGTGAAAATTATGTGCAGAATCTATGTAAATTTGCACTTAGCAACCACTACGGAGCATAGTTAACTGGATACCAAAAAATACCGGAGCCATATACTTCAAACAAAAGATGAAACGTAATTCCGCTAATTTTAGTACTACGTGCTATAAATGTTATAATTTTGTTGGCCCAGGTTACTTTTAGGCCGTCCCGGCTTCTGGTGGGTAGACTACATTTTTTTGCTTAGGCTTAGGCTTAAAAATACGCTTGCAACGCTTAGGCTTATGCCTAGGAATACGCTTAATCTACTGTTTCGAAACTAAAAGTAACATTGGGGATTTTGCTTCTGCAAATTTTTTTAACTGGCTTCTTCACTGGCGTATTTTTATCACTTGGAACAGGGTTCACAACAAAATATTGCGAATTTGGTCATAAATAATAGGGACAATGTTACTTTTAAGGGTGGTAACTATAGATTAAGTATATTCCTAGAGCCTACTAAAGCGAAAAATAGTCGAGAATCTAATACCCAGGAGGGCTGGAGCAGAGTAAATGTGAAATATTAAATAACCCTCGCATAAGCTTATTGTGTACAATATGTTTTAAAACATTTTTTGGTGATAGTACAGTATATAGTTGCAGTTATTGATTGGAGCAGTTTAGTTAAACAGCAAAAAAATTGTGTTAAAATATTTTGATTCTGCGTATTACACGGGAAGAAAAAATCTTGCAGTTGTCGGCTTCATGGATCATCCATTTTAATGCACACGCTGATGGGCCCATGTTACTTTAAGGGGCGTCCAGGTTTCTGTGTGGCTCTATAAAAGAGTAGATTTAGATTCTAGATCAACTGTTTTTGCTTAGGCTTAGGCTTAGGAACTCATTTTTGCAAGGCTTAGGCTTAGGAATACGCTTAATCTATTGTTACGCCCCTTAAAGTGACATTGGCCCGCCGATGTAATAAATGTTCCACTCACCGCATTTGGAACAGCATCAAAATACACAGCTGGGCAGCGGATACATATCCGAAAGTAAACATGAAAACGAATATATCCGAAATGCTATTGTGTAAAAAATGTTTCGGAATAATTTGCGTCGTTTCAACGTTAAAGTAGCTGAAACTGACGAAAAAATTCAGTATTCAAACCGGAGTTAAAAATAAATTCCATCATGATTTAAAATTTTGAATTTCTTATAACATGCCAAAATGTAAAAACTTCAGTTTAGCTTTTATATTTTTATCGGAATAAAGACTTCTTATTTTTATATTATCTCAAAATTAGCCCAGTGAAAAATTTGCACCGAATACGCACCGTTCAGTATATACCTGCTAAATTTGTTAACTTTGCAGGATAAAACATCTGCTTTGCATATGCCAAGTCACGACGCGAAATTACATACTGTCGTCGTTTTATATTTTGATCGCTCTTGATTTCATAAAACGCCAAGCCTAACTGAATGATGCAAATTAGGAGAAAACTAGCTTGCAAATCTAGTAATATGTAAATGGTACATTTGAATTTCCAATGATACAGAACCTATCAGCTCATAACTTTTGAATTCAAACTTCCCACGCTAAGCGACTTTCTTCTAATACATCAGAACAGTCTGTAAGTACTTTATCAGCGATTCTAGTTGTTTGAATAATCAGCTTAGTGCGGGGTTAGGGGGCGACATCCCATCTTGCTTATAGTCTTCAAATTGCGGAAGAATCAAGGAAGAGGCTCCCTCTTGAGAGAGAAAGCACAAAATTGATTCAAAAGGTCTGGCTGTTACAGAAAAGGTTCCTCCTACATTTGTATCGTGAAATTGGTAATAAAGGTGCGATAAAACATTAATAAAATATAGATTTCTGAACTGTTGAAAACAAATTTTTGGTCACACTAGAGCGGTTCCTGAAGATTGTAACCATATTACTTTAACAATGTAAACAACCAAAACATATTCATAAAAGTTTAAGCCTCCTCAGCGTAATAAACACAAGTCTAAAACAAAGCTTAGCCAGCCCGAGCAAAAATAGTAAAACTTAAGCCTAGGCTATTTCGGTCTAATGAGAAGGCGGGCACTAGCGCATCCGTTGTTGTGCCGGAGGGTTTACGCCCCCGTCAGAAACTTTTTGTATTAATAAAATGGTACTTAAGTATGGTGCCTGCCTACCTTACAATTTTTTCCTTCAGGAAATTTTTTGATAAAATGATAAGGTCCTCCCTACCTCGCTGTTGTCCTCCCTCAGAAAGTTATTTTGTGAAAAAAAGATTAGGTCCCTACCTTACAATTTTACCTCCTCAAAAAATTTTTGGTGCAAACTTGTGTTTCCAAACATTTACGAGCCTGCCCACCTTCAGAAGATTCTGGATTCGCCGGTGAAAGCTTGGCACCACTAAAAGGAAAATAGGCTGATGTTTGTGCGATTTAGCGTAAAAGTATATTTTAATGTAGTGAAGGAATGTAAAAAAACAAGTCATGCATATGTAGTTCGAGGTAAGGGTGGCATTCGATAGAAACGGAGACAAACCAAATCAGCTCGATTTCAGGTGGCCAACGCAAGTATCTATTAGTCAGTAGCAATCTTCTAAACCGAACACCCAGCACTAAGCAGTTGCATAATCAAAAAAATATTCTTAAAATTGTACTTATGTTTATACGCTCATAGCAGTCAGGGCCCATGTTACTTTTAGTAGGTCAAAAAGCTAAAAGAGGTGTTTGAGAAACAAAAATTGAGGTTCGGAAACTCAAAAAATACGCAAAATTGAGTTTCGGATGTTCGAATAGAAAATTTACTTTCGTATATGCGGATATCTGGCAAGGTGCAACCAGGGGTGACAAGTACCGAAGCCGGAGGTCAACGAAACTTGCCGAAACCTGAGCCGGAGGTGAGCGAAATTAGGTAGTAAAAATGATGATTAATTAGTTAATTTTAGCCAATATCTGCAATATGTTGTTAAAATTATTTGGTTTTACGCTAATTTGCTGCGAAATTTCGGAAATTCTTTCCTGAAAATTGTGACAAAAGTGTAACGAAACGCGTTTCATTTCGTATACATATCCGGATATATTTCATATCCGGATATCCGGTGCCCATCTATAGTTTTTATAACTGATTTTGAACATGAAAATAACCAAATTTCCATTATATCTTATGCAAACACACACCGATTGTTATCGGAAACGGATATCCAGGTACGCCCTGCTCAACGAGCAAGAACTGAGTTACGGAAACTGGAAAACTCAAAATTAAATTCAGAATATCCGAACTCAAAAATTTTAATTTCGGATATCCGAATATCTGACAAAACTGCCGCATACAAAAATTATCCGATGCCCATCACTGCTTGATAAACAATTTTTGCCAATCTAAAGTGCTTGTATTGAGTTTCGCACCGTGACGTGTTTAAATCGGTGGTTGGATTTTGGTTGCCTTTTTTGCGCACCCTTGCTAAAACACTATTATTTTATTTACCCATAAAATATCACCAACTGCGATTGACTGAATACAAAATCACAAATCGAAGGCACTGATATCATAAGTAAAATGAAATAAAAACAGATATTATACGATAAAAATCCGGTCATCCATAGTAATATGTTTGTTATCCCTATTTTGATAATTTACTCAACACTGTGTTCGCTTAATTGTCTCCTTTAATATCATTCTGGTAATCATATAAACTTTAATTGACGAGAATTATCGACAAAACAGCTGAAACAAATTTTGCCAAACTTCTAAACTAGAATTCAAACGCACCACTCTCAGGTGAGAGATCCTTACCATCACCGTTCGCTTATACGTGTTTGAAGCTGCTGGAACCGTGGCTCTCATGATCTATAGTTTTTTAATTTCTCGTACCCGCAATTGTTGCGCTGTGTGTAGTTTGAGCTCCGGCCTCGGTTTTATCACATACGGTGTTGTTCTCGGCAAATGACATTTTTTACACATCCTTACATTAATCTTTCGTGCATTGCTGACCAATTTTTTAATTGCTACAGGTTCCCTTGATTTTTCGCGTTCCTCAAAATCTACTTTAATGCAGAGCCAGGACATACCAAATCATTAAAAGTGCAGAACCAAAACAAAACTAGCATTTTTGTATAAATAAAATTTATATTTTCAGAGTGCCATCAAGACTCAATTTCCCTGAACAAGTTTCAATAACGCGTTTTTGTACGCACCAGATGTGTCGCCCTGCAAACAATACAACATGCAGTAAAATGAAGAATTTGTAAAATTAAAAAATAAAGGTTACAAGAAAATATCCTTGATTTTCTTCATATCACTAGCCAGTGTATAGATTATGGGCGGACCGTTTTTGCGTGAAACTGCTGTGGAGTAAGCTTAAGCTATAGGCTTAGTTTTTTGTTTAAGCTTTGAGTGAGGCATAGGCTTAAGAATTAGTTTATACTACTGTTACGGCTACACCGTTATAATTAATATGGGCAAAGCAATCGTATTGCGAACCCGAATACATATTGTGTAACTACACTAGTCGCAGATTCCTGGATAAATAAAAAAATTGAACGACCAGATTATCACAGCGAAACACACGAGTTTAGACCTTAAATCAATATAAAGTAGAAAATGTTGAACATTAAACTTAAAAATTTACGAAAACGGTCTTTCAACTTAATCTGTAAACAATATGAGTAACATTGACTTTATTCCTGCTAAGACATAGAAAAAGAAAACCTACCGATATGAATGACTCCAAAGACTTGTTGTACATCCGTTGAAATTCTTGCTTGATTTGCACCATGTCCTTTTCACTGCGCGTTACAATAACACGAATCAGCATATCATCTGCTGTTCCGAAACCCTAAACAAAAATATTATAGTGCAAACATGACGTAATGACATTTTGAAAAATGTCCCTCCGACCCAAAAATCGTTTCAAAGATTGTTGCCAAAATCCAGCTCATAATTTCGCTAGGCCCACAGTTAGAGTGTTCAACGTCATAAAATAATACTGTGCATAGTACGTCAGTTTTGCCCAGCGTACGTATTGTACATTACAATGGTCTTACACGTTTACAACAATAACGCATAAAGCTTAGTTAGATTTTGTTGCGCAATGTAGTTTCTTCAATGAAACTATCCATAACTTTAATATTCATAAGGACCAGTAATGCCCAACCGAGTACCTTCATTGAATAATACAATTTTTCAGCAAAATAAGCAGGACGGTTCTTTACACATTTCACTAAAAATACAAGAAAATAGAAAACTGACTTAATATAGGGCAGAATCAATGTAATTATTACGACACAGAAATATATACCATTGGGGTGCATAGTCTCTCAGCAAGGTACACGCTGCACCACGGTAAAATACACAATAACTCATTCAGATAAATGACAACAGATTCTCATATAAAATAGACAAAATATGATTTCCATTGCAATAGGTACACCTTCAAAAGTCTTGTTAAATGGCGCCTTTATGTCACATATCAAAAGTTTCGAGAATCATTTTAGCGGTTTAGTCTAATCGATAACAACAGAAACATCATACCAACTGTTAACCAGCCATCTAGGATATCGCCCGAAAACTCAGCTCGAACAGCTTTCTCAATGTCATGACCAGTCAACCGCTGATACTCTTTGAACACTTGCTGCAATTGCGCAAAATTTTGAGCTGCAAGAATTGCGTTGAACATTGACTCATCAGTACCCAGACGTTTTTCGCCGGCTTTATACAAACGCTGTAAGAACAAGAGATATCAAGAACTGCACATTAACGCGTATACGACGTCGAAACTTATATGGTATAATACACAGCTGAAAATACTGCGATCGCGCTGCAAATATTACACATTATTGTCAATCCCACGCGTCGAGTGATTTAAAATATTTCTGAACTATCAGAAATCTTAGCTTAAAACCGAATAACACTTCGCTTAATACATGACGAACAAAAACTTGCGGGAAATAAATAAAGACCGGCAGTAGAAGTAAACACAGTGTTATAGGTGTTTAATGTAATAACTTAAGGACATGATTGACAGAATGATTGTGTACAATACAAAGACCCAACACGCAACAGTCAAAAACCAGCAAACCTATTATACACTAAAACCAATTATTACCTCAGCGTCAGTTCTTGCACGAGTTGCATCAACTTGAGTCGATTCATCTCTGCCACCCTTAACATAAATTATTCATGCTTAGCAATTATACAATCACAAAAGCGAACGATGAGAGCTAAAAATTCTGTTTTACACAGTCACTGGCTGAAACAATCTAAAATTAGGAATATTCATGCTTTGCAATTATACAATCACAAAAGCGAACGATGAGAGCTAAAGATTCTGTTTTAGACAGTCACTGGCTGAAACAATCTAAAATTAGGAAATTCTACGACGATCCGAACGTTTCCTGATTTAGGAGCAACCAACAGCGTCAAACAGAATTCCCGCAAAAAGACGGTGGCAATAACACTAAACTTCCATGAATGAAAAAAATCGTGCAATATTATAAAACAACTTTAACAATACTCGATTGCGCTAGCAGCATCTACATTACAGTATACTAACGATTCACGATTTTTTCTACCTGTAGAGCATATACCCTTAAAGCAAAAAGCAAGTTTAAAGCCTACTTGGACCATTGACACAAGAAGCCGCTTGAAATCACCCGATGTTTCGCTTACAAGATCCCGTTCAAGATCTCTAGCATATACTAGAATAGAGTCAATGCTAAATTTTTAAAATATCATTTTACACTACCTGAAACTATAATCAATACAAATAGATAGCCAGTTCAAGTATCAATAAAGCAATAAATTAACCGTTTAAAACGTTGTGAGAAGCAATGCAGAAAGCTAATTGGCCAATGGATACGAAAGTAATAATGAAAGTTAGATAATTGAAATATAATAAAATATAATTAATATAATTGAGGGTGTTGATCTTGGGTGTAATATAGTACCTTACGTTTAGCTGACCTTACGTTTAGCTGATTGACGCACTATACTTTGTATAAAACAAACTGGATGCTGTAGTTGATTTGAACTTTAAAGTATTTATTATAAAACATACAGAATCGATAAGCCATTTTAATTTCTTCGACTTCACGGTTGGTCCGTGTACACAAAATTTCTATTAACGTAGCTTCCGTTGTTCCTAAACCGGCCATTGCTTTGCGAAGTTGTTTCGAGTCAAATTCACTCGGAGTATCCATAAGAGCAACAATAACATCTTCAAAGTGACCTTTCAATTCTTTAATTAGTTCGTGCACTAAATCCTGATGTAAAATATAAAACTAATCGAAATCAAAGTTGTATCTAACTCTGAGCTAACATAGTACCAGAATCTTTAAACAAAACACTATAAAGATTACGAAACTTCGATGAACATAAATGACAAAAAAGCTAATATATCAATAAACGTAAATCATGCAAACCTATGGACAGCTACTCATTCCGGGAAAAACTGCACCGACACAAAATGTTGTTTCGAAAAGAAAGCAAAGAATTGCATATTTGAAAATTATTAGCAAGACAGAGCTGGGAGGTTAAAAATATACCTACTTTTCCATACATCGTTTTGAACGCTTTCTTGATTTGCTGGCGTTGTGCGTTACTTCGTGCGCAAAGAATATTCATTACTGATTTGTCATCACAACCTTTAACCATTACAGAGAACACATTAATGCGAATTTTTTTAGTGGAAACAGAACAATTTTTTAACAAAATAATACAATACGAAACACTACAAAATTTTCGTAATCAAGGTCTGTATTTTATTGAAATATGCACTCAGTTTGCATCCGAATAGTTTATTATCCGGTTTGAGCTTCGGTATTTTTGTGGTATCCGGTCGCATCCTGTATCCTGTATACAACTGTTAAAACATAGAGAATTTTCTGGTAACTATACATTTCTACCTACCAAATCCTTTCATCGCTTTATGTAACGCTTCAGAATCATTGTTGGCATTCACACCAGGCACCGCTCGAACAGTACCTTGATGCTGAAATTACAGTAAACAAAGCGTCTTCCAACTGATCTCTGTTCCGTTTTTAACCATTGTATCAAACCTAGCAGCGCTTATGTAGACGTCTGATAATATACGCTTTATGCTTTGCAATATAGACCATCATATAACATTGAAAGTATTTAAATACTTAGTACTGGTGCTCACATAGGACTTTCATGGGTTCTTTCGCATGCGTTGGACAACGATTGCAGTCACTGGCTTTTACGCGACCGTTTAACTTTTCTAAACAGAAACACCCTTTTCTATGCGCAAATTATATACGGGAGAAGACACTTAAATTACAAAAACCTTACATTATAAGGATTGAAAAATCCTTGATCTCCGCCGCTCATTACGTTTGGATTTCCGGCTGAATAATTATATCCTGATGAACCTAAAAAGAACAGTAATATTTGTATATCGTTTCACTCAAATACAAAACTGATGTTTTTGAAAGGTACCCATCCGTTATGCGCATATAATTTTATATAATTTGTTTTGAATAATATGGTAAAGCAATATGAAATTATTTGTATTATACTTTGCGGTCTAATAAACGTAATTGAATACTGACACTCACCATGAGTATGATGTTGACTACCATGCTGTGCGGATGCTCCGGTGTGAGAACCCCAATAGTTTGGTCCGCCAGCACAGTGAGGAGCAGGGTAATTTGGCACATTCCCCTGACTGGGGCCAAATCCCGCAGTTTGATTCTGAAATCCAGCAGGAGCTTGAGGAACAGGGTAATTAGGCACATCTCCTGAAGTCGGACCGAATCCCGAAGTTCGATTATGAGCACCATATGTTTGCGATGGGTAGCTTGGTGTTGTCCCTGACGGTGGATACCCTGCCGGTCCATGAGGCGGTTGGCTAAATCCCGAACCGGCATTAAGTTGTGAATCATACCCCATATTGCCAGATCGATAGCTCTAAAACAAAAGCATATTGTACCACAAAAATAAGGATGTGCTGATACCAAATGTTTATTGATGCCGATATTTATTTTGAAAAAATGCCGATGATACCGACGCCCGACTACAATTTAAATACTCTATGCTTAAAAATCAAAAAGACTAAAACCCAAAAACCTTAACAGCCGTAAAATATTATAATTTAATGAGAACGGTAAAATTCAATTAATGTTTTGAAACACAAATGAAAGAGCTAACAGTTTCCACAATCAGACGCATCGTAAAGTGTCCATTATTACCGATGACAATTGATCAGCAAATATTTACAAAGAAATCAGTCAATTTATTGTTTAAAACAAGGTAACAAGAGGGTACAAAAGTAATTCCGATTCCGATTACAATTCTGATCCAAATCTAGTTCAAGTTTCAAATGCAGGTATAATCAGAGTTGGAATCGTAATTTTTATCGTGTCTGACCTGTATCATTTCAATATGCGTAATTTGCCAAAAACCGGTACTTATATCAATTCTCAGCGTTTATTCCTTAAATTTGGCATAAAAATTGTCGTATAAACATGTATAACATGCACTCTCAACAGATATATAGATTTAACGCATACTAATCGAATCTCAGTGAGTAAAAGCAGGAATTGACTTTTGCCGGAACAAGAATTAATTTCTTTGCAGGAACCTAAACAGGAACAGGAATTTGAGATAATTTTCATCACCGAATTGCTGTTGGACCGGGTGCAACCGGAATTTGAAAAATTTACAGGAAACTGAACCGGAAAATGAAAAATACATGCCACCGAAAAATTCATTTTAAGTTTTATTTTCTCAATATTACTGATGAAATAATCCTAGTTCGAGATAGGTTTCACTTTATCTGTTGTATTTTAGATTTTCGTAGTCCACGGAATCTAAATCTACCTTCCATGGTATATTTTTGGCGATTGTCAAGGTTCACATACTTTACTAATGAAATGTAGTTAATTTTTACCGTCATTTTGTAGCAAAATACCTTAATTAAATCCAACCAAATTTTGTAAAAAGTTACCAGAACCGGAAGGTGAAAAATGTCGGAACCGGAATTCCGGTTGCAGCCTGGAACAGCTTTTTAGAGCACTTGTCAAAAATGGCGTAAGCGAATTTTCAACTACTCAGTTCCGATTCCGGTATCATTCATATCCGCATTGCATTAGTATAACACTGAACTTACACAACAAATTTTGCAAAACATCAAGTTTATATAATATTTTTGTACTAAATTACAAGAAATTTAGTTACATCATTACCGGATTTGACGAATTAAACGGCTGTCCCATATTTGTTACAGCGGAAGGATAAAGCGGTTGTTGCATGCCACTCATTGGAGGATAACCAGGACCGCTATTAGAACCAGGATACGAATCAAAATTTGGTCCAGAGTTAGGGTACCCACCTGAAAGTTTAACTACCAAGTGAAGTCAGATTAGTAAAGGTGCGCCAAAGTTGGCAAAAAAGCAGTAGTACGAATCTGGATTGCGAACTTAGTTTTACGATTTTTCTGCTTTTGCGAAAATTTGTACGATAATTTTATTATATGTTTTACTTTCCTAAGCGAAATTGTCTCGTACGTCCAAGTTATACAAGTTTTAAAAGTGTGCACTTTGTCTAATTTCAATTACGTACGTATGCAATATAGAAATGGCAGCTCCATAATGGCTCTAATAATATTAAATACATATAACACTATCGGAATCACACCTCCGCATTCATATTCATACGCGTATATATTCGAATATAGACGTGAAAAAATTTCATAACTCAGCATGAAAATCCCACCTTGTGGAAATCCACCGTATTGATTTGACTGGTTATCTGAGCCGACACCCTGTAAAACAAAAGTTAAAACATTGACAATAGCACATGCAGAGTGAATTGTTCGTAAATTAAATATAGTAATATACAAGGTTGGAAGTTTCCGTTTCGATAACAATCTGAAAACCTTAAATGTTTAACTAAATAAAATATAGATTACCAATTCGTTCTATATAGCTGCACGCGCGCATAGTATAAAAAGTTAATACATTGCTTTCTAACTCCTTTTAAACCACTCAAAACGAATTGTTTGGTTATTTTTATTCTCGATTCCAGCGCTGAATTGGGCTTCTCATTATTAGCGATCAATTACGAGTACTATATTCATATCTAACAGGTTACGACCAAATTTACGCTCTGGCTCCCGTAACACAAAAAATCAAAATGTTTTGATTTGTATTAAACGTTATATATTACATAGTGGTATACAAAGTAAACAAACAATACGGCAGCAGAAACGAACCTCAAACCCAAAAGAATGCGAAGCGCCACCTCCAGCGGGATAGTTCTGACTTGGCTGCAAAATTTAACAAATATATGTATACATTAAGTAAGGTGCACTCAGAATTCCGAGTCCGATTAAAACTCCGATTTAAAACCAGTTCCGATTCCGATTGCGCAATCAATCGGAATCGGAATTTTTAATAATTCAATTTTACTCTACTTGTTGTGATGTTGCAAAAACATTCTATCGATTTCAACACCTAAACACAAAACTACCGTTTTGTTTTGAAAAACAATAACTGATTGTAATATAGCTTTACAGAGCCAAAAATCATCGCCAATTCGTTCGTACGACGTTTTTGAAAATTGCTGCCAGCCAACCGACACCCTAAAACCTAAATCAACACGTATCATGTTTGCTACTGCAAATTATCGGTATTGTCACAAAATTTGAAATTCCTATTTTGATGCCGATTCCGTTATAAATTCGCTGTTACGATTCCGAAATAATCCAGTTCCAATTTGGACCCTGATATATAACATGAAGTAATGTTTCATAATCAGAAAGACACTAAAGAAATCGTTCCCGTATAACACAACACATATAGGTATATATCAGGATGCAACACGAATTCCGGTTGCCGTTCCGGCATTGTTTTATTTTCCGGTTCCGGTTAATTTTTACCGGAATTAAAAATTCTGTGGTAGGTGGAAATTATTTTACTAAAAATGACAATAAAAATTTAATAAATTTCATTTGTATAGTATATAAACCTTGATATTCGTCGAAAAAAACCATCGAAGGTAGATTTCGCCTCCGTGGATTAAAATCTAAAATACAGCAGATAAAGTGAATAGCTCTCTCCAACTAGGGTTATTTCACCCATAATATTGCAAAATAGAAAAATAAAATGAATTTTTCGGTGACACGTGCTTCTCATTCTCCGATTCCCGTTTCGGTTCCGTTTCCGGTATTTTTTAACATTCCGGTTCCGGTCCAGGGAAATTGTAATTCCGTTTGCACTCTGGTATATATACAGATTATTATCAAGTATGTATGCATGCACTGCTACGAGAAAACATCAACAAATGTGTACGTATAAACTTAGCGCATCGTTGTGTTTGGTCGAACAAAGTGTCACATACGCATACATACAAAGTTTAACTCAAAGGCATAGCTCTGACCGCTTTAGTCACTCACCGGTTGCCCCATTGGATACGCAGGATAATTTGGATACGACATCCTTTAAACAATTTTTAATTGATTTTAGTGTTTATTAGTAATATATAGTTACAATACTTAAACTGCAATAGGTATAGCTCAAGGCGTTCGTCTCCGAATTTACGCGCCGCGCATAATACCAGAAATGAATGTCTCGGTCTCCGGTTCATGTCGCAGTCTAGATAAATCTCGAAATCCACTTCCGCGACATCATTCGATATTTGTTTAGTCGTGTTACGTTGCTGTTTTTGTTACTTCAAACAACATATGCCCAAACTGCGGACTAGGCCCTCATGATGCGCCGCGTATTTGCAAGAGACCCCTCCCAGTGGGCCCAAACACGCTAGTGGCAGGTGACTTCAATGGTCACGCCCCGATGTGGACGATAGCTGCTCGGACCCCGATGACATCGGGTCATCGACTGGGTCGAGTGTGTCCAAAAAAGCAGCGCGGCGACAATGGGTGTACAGGAAGGGCAACTGGCCCAAATTAAAATCGGAAATCCAGCGTCTAATCTTGTCAAATGATCAGCCGACTAGTCTCCCAAAACGGTGTATCTGGTTCGAACAGATAATCGTAAAACCAGCCAAAGAAGCCATATCCATGTGGAAAAGCAACACCAAACGCCCGTGGGTCGACGAACATTGCAAAGCCGCAATTAAACGTCGCAACAAGGCGGCTAAAGAGGTAAAACGCGACAGGCCCAAGGTTCACGAGTGGAGGACAATTTGCAGAGAAACACAAAACGCGATCACTGACGCAAAGCAGCGCCACAGGAGGCGATTCACATCTGGTCTTAATGCTAGATCAGACCCAAGCGCGATTTGGAGAACTATAAGAGAAATGGATGGGCGACGGCCCCCCGATAAAACCGGCGCAGCCCTTATTCGGGGCAACAAACCGCTAACTCCAGCAAAACAATAAGCGAACGGATTCATAAAGGAGTACTCAGCAGTGTGTCATTTCACCCCACCAGCATCTGACAGGAACTTCATCAAACATACGCGGCACAAAATGAACTGCCCATGCACCTGCGGAAAACGTGCCGATAAAACCGCGATCCCGACCATCAGTAGTACAGAATGTTCACCACTCACGGACGGTGAACTGCGGTATGCGATAAATATGCTGCGTCCTGCGGGGACCCAGGGACAGGATGGCGTGTCCAATGTGATGATTAAACAACTTCCACAGAAGGCGCTAGACGTACTGGTCGATATCTTGAACCAATCCTTTGCCGAGTCACACTTCCCGTCGGTATGGAAAAGGGCCATCATCATGCCAATCCTTAAAAAAGGAAAGACTCCCGAACAACCAGGCTCCTACCGTCCCATTTGCCTTACTTCATGTTTGGGCAAAGTTTTGGAGCGCATAATCAAAGAGAGGATAGTGTTTCGCCTAGAGTCGTCCGGCAACCTATGCAGCAGCCAGTCTGGTTTTCGCCGCCTCCGTTCAAAGCAATATCAAGTGCTGCGTATAACGCAAAGTATAGCTGACAATTTTAACTGAAAACGCCCCGCCCGCCGCACCGTCCTAGCTCTAATTGATTTTAGCAGAGCTTTCGACACAGTCTGGCACACGGGACTGCTATCAAAAATTGTCAACAACAAGATACCACTATGCATTGCCAGATGGATCCGGTCCTTTCTATGTGACCGTGGAGCGCGAGTGTTATTCGAAGGCGTCAAAAGTCGATCTAAAGTTTTCCGAGCCGGAACTCCCCAAGGATCTGCAATCTCTCCTACACTGTTTCTGATTTTCATCAATCACCTAGTGGCCAATATGCCGGAATACATCGAGACGTCTCTCTTCGCAGACGATCTTGCGCTGTGGTGCAGCCACTCATCAGTCAAACGTGCAGCAGAACTGCTCCAAGACGGCATGGCAATCCTGGAATCATGGGTAGACAAATGGCATATGACAGTCAACGTCGGAAAGTGCGAAGTGGTTATGTTTTCCACGTCGACAAAAGAAGCAACGTCGCTTCGTCCATACGTCAGTTTCAAAGGCCAACAAATTCTATTCCAACCGCATCCGACCTTTCTACGCGTGACGTTCGACCGTTCGTTATGCTTCAATTAACATACCGCCAGGCTAAAACGCGACCTGATGAAACACAACAATGTACTACGAGCCCTATCGGGCACGAATGGGGGCGCGTCTAAGGAAGATCTTCGAACCGTCTACCGAGCCTACATCGCCAGCCAAGCCGAGTATTGCGCAGCCGCGTTCCTGCCCAGTGCGTCTGATGCATCAACAAAACGTCTGCAATAAGTCCAAAACGCCGGCGCTCCAATTATCACTGGCTGCTGGGCAACCACTCCTTCAAATCTTGTCTTCTCAACGAATGCAACCTTCTTCCCGTCGCTGAAAGATCAAAAAACTTGGCCGCATGCACATATGATAAAAGTTTGAGGGTACTTGATGACAATCCAGTAAAGAATGCCGCAACCAGCTCGTCCTATCGACATCTAAAATCTCAGGGCACTTGGCGAGAGCTGGGCAAGCGGGTACTTGGGTTGCACAGTCTCCACGAACTGGAACGCGAAAATCTCCGACCAGTCAGCCAAATAGCGCCCTGGGCAGTGGTACCAGGCATCACTGTTAACGCGCATTCGACGTGCAACAGCTCTCCAAACAATAAAGGCTATCCCTAAGCCAGACTTTCACCATATGGACAGATGGCTCCGCTAGCGACAGCAACACCTCCGGGTGTAGTGGCGCGGTCGTATTCCGTGGAGGTACAATCGTCGCAGAGCTCAAATACGCGGCGGGCCGCCTCACGTCGAGTTTCAGAGCAGACAGTAGCACTCCTCAAGGCAGCACAATGGGCGCTCGCAAAAGTGGATCCAAACCGAACAATCATCTTCTACATAGACTCTCAGTCACTAACGAGATGCCTCCAAGGTGGGCCCAGCATAGCTTCGAACGACCTGGAAATTTCTCTCTGGACAACGTTAGCTACATTGTCGGATCTAGCTCAAGCTATCATAGTGCAGTGGATCCCCGGCCACTCTGGGCTGGTTGGTAACAACACTACGGATAGACCCGCCAACGAAGCAACTCTATTACAACAACAACATGTCCCAATCAATACCACCAGCAGGGCGGTCTCATCTGCCTAGAGGGCCTCGCTCCGACACGCCACCCAGCCTGACCGCCCTCGGCCGTCGCTCACCGGGACAAAGAATTTGGTCTTAGCCGCAACGAACGACGTATACTATCACAACTCCGTGCCGGTGCCCACTGCACCATCCTGCGATCATTTGCACATCGCATCGGTAGCACGAACACGTGCTGACAATGTGTTCCCGTGGCGACGCCGCTCGTCTACAAAACCTCGACAGAGCGGCAACGATTGACAGGCTTTGGACGGCACCTCGAACCGAAAACACAATTCGAAGATACAGCAAATGCTGGTAAACCTGTAAAAAGTAGAAGTTAATATTGTTGAACCCGATGAATAAAATTTCGCAGCAAATAAATAAGTTTTTATACTTACGCAACAATTACGAGTAGGCAATATGAAAAAACACAACAAAATATAAAAATACGAAAAACTGAAAAAAGCATTAGAAAGAATTTTTGAAAATTTTAATATTTCACGGCGATGACCAGAAATTGACCGAAATCCAGACCGCCCATCCCTGTCTGTAGATCCTGTATTAGCCGGTGTAAAGTCACGCTCAACTCAATGTTCACAATGATTCCATGATATAAAAGCCGTGCTCTTGATGGACGAGAAACAGGAGTCATCCATTAAGACATAAAATCTCACACTGTAAGTAATAAACTTGCAATGAGACAATTACGTACTTCACACAGTAGATGTAGACGGAAACTGCTGATTTAAGCCAGTTCTTAACCTTTGCTCGCCAATTTGGGCAACATTAACTGACATGTTGCCCTTCTTGTTCGCTGAACCACTTTAATATTTCTTTTGATTCTTACAAGCGCATTGCAGGGTAAAAATAACGAAAAACACCATGCACTGTTTGGCCTGTCCTAAAATTTTACGACCGACTACCTGTCCGAAGTAAAGTTAATGCTCTCTTCGATAGTAATATTATTTTTAAAGCAGCTGTGCCCCAGCGCCGAACTGAAATTTTTCAACTTGGAACGTACAAACCCACAGGTAACACTTTATAACTACAACACTAGCTACATTATTTACCTTTTATATTTTTAATACTTTTTTTGCAGTTGGCTTATGGCAACTAGACGATCTACCTACTGAATGTTGCCAGCATCTCGGTCGCCCCGATAACAGTCTCTCAGGTTCCCAGTTTTTCAGTGTCCCCGAATCTCAGTCTCACAGTCTCCCTGTGTTCTAGTCTTCCAGTTTTCCAATCTCAAAGTGCACCTGTGTAGTGATCTCCGGATGTCCCAGTCTAAATATGTTTAAGTCTTCCAGTATCTCATCCTCCCACTGTCTCAGTCTTCCCGTCCGAATCTTACTACAACAACGGGCCCGTAGATAAGAGAGGGCCAGGAGGGGCTGGCCCGCCTGTAAAAATATTGGCTTCCCAACAAAGTTTTCAAAGTTGCTTGTATTAAAAGTCATTGAAAACCCTTGAATGCGTTTCCTCAAAAATTTTTATCTCCCCAGTGCGGGAGAATCAAATGTGCCAATTTGGTTATAAAGGGGCAAAGCCTTCTTGCATCCGCCTGTCTATGGTTTCGTCAAGCCTACGCCCGAACCTAATTATACACGTTAACTTTTTCCAGGATATTTGGATTTCACAAGGAAAATTGGCAAATGACCCGTGATACTGCTAGTTTGGGAAGTTGGGATATTACCCGGGAAATTGTGATATTACCTACCTGGGATATTGCGATTATGGGAAACTGGAATATTACCTGGGAAATTAGGATTTTTGGAAATTGGGATATTACCCGGGAAATTGGGAGGGACCTGTTCTCTATATGGGCCCTCATATCAATTTGCTTGAGGGTTAGGGTACTTCCTTTAGAGCAACAAATTAAAACAAGTGCTTTAGAAACGAAAATTGGGGTTCGGAAACTCAAAAAACACAAAATCGCGTTTCGGATATCCGAAATAAAAAATTTCATTTCGGATATCCGGATAAATTTCCGGCAAAAATTGCCGGATATCCGGATATGAAAAAATATCCGATGCCCATCACTAGTTTGAACACGTTCCGTTTTACTTTTGTCAGAATTTTCAGGAAAGAATTTCCGAAAATTCGCAGATAATTATCGTAAAACCAAACAAATTAACAACATATTGCAGATATTGGCTGAAACTAACTTGTTAACCATAATCGTTACTACCTAATTTCGCCTCAACTCCGGTTCCTGCTCCGGCTCCGGCAAGTTTCGTTGACCTCTGGCTCCGGCTCCGGTATTTTTCACCTCTGGTTGCACCCTAACTAGCGCCCATCCAAATAGTTAAAATAGCAGTCAATGTAACAAAAACGAAAACAAAATGAACGCTAAAATCTAACAGTTCAAAAATGTAACAGTTCAAAACATAATAAATCTTGTTTACGTTGAAGGTATATTAATCGTGTCAAGTAAATTTACCACCGTCCTACTTGGTTAAACCTCTTTGCCGCAATAGCCTCATCTTTGTTTGCATTCAAAGCTGGTGCCAGATCCGGGAACCGTGACGTCTTATTCGAAAGTGCTGTTGAGAACTTGCCACCATGCGGTATCGTATCAGAACTTGGCCGTGCCGTTGGAGATATTAAATCTATATAACACGTGCCCGGAAGTCAGAAAACTTCTGGTTCCGGCACCATCGGAGTAAAGGATAGCATAAGATTGCGCAACCTCCGTTACAAACGATTCTTGTTGATCGTAATGTGAGAGCTTCGCTGTTGCAGTGAAATGTGACACCCATATCGTCAAAGTTCCCATGTTATCAGTGTAATAAGTGTTTTGTTACTGCAGTGCACAACAGCTCAACGCAAAACGTTTCTCATGGACTTTGAAACCAATTGCTATTAAGCTATAAAATTAACGTTAATATTTTGCAGTCAGCAGCCGTCCACAAAAGGTTTTGATAAAAAATGCGAAAAATTGTTCGTTTCATCGTTTTTAAAACTATGCCGAAAGTTTACCTTGATAATTGTAACATTGCCAAGAAAACTGAAGAATTTAAATGTAATTACTTTAAACAAAAACAATTTGAATGGTCTGCACAGTATGCTCTTCATGCAATGTTGATCCACAAAATATAATCGTAGGCGGAATATAGTGCCCAGAAGCGTTGCCACAAGCAATTAATGTTGTAATGGATCCATTCTCCGGATAAGTGATGCTTTGGACAACCTTGGAACTTTTTCTTGCAACAACTCGATTCGACTTGAACGCTGCTGGTGTGGTCTGTATTCCTGTTTGGTTAATATTGCATATTCAGTACGGATTGTTATGTTCTGTACGGAACGTTTTTCAGACTGTATTTATCCACGATCGTCTCTGCGCTTTGAAAAAAGTGCACCACTCGCTGCTCCTTCATTTCAAGAGCTATGTTTCGTGACTGGTTTTCCGAGCACCTAAACCTATTAACTTCGGGATACCTGCGTTTAACCCTACTCCACTATTCCCAAATGGCAGCTTTTCTCTTCTGTTAAATCTGTGCGAGATTCCACTTGGTTCACAAACCGTGTATGCTAACTTTCTAACATCCAAAATGCTGAGCGGAAACCCATGAAATGTTAGTTCCTACAACTCACGTTCTTGCACGTGATGCATCGTCCACAATATGGTGTGTTCACGTTGTGGAAGTAAAGTCGTGCAACTCCCACCATGGAAGTTCCAATTTTCAGTTTTAGAAGTGAAACGGAAATTGGAATGTGAAATTTTACTCTACATTTAATTTCCTAAACAGTGTATAAAACGTAAATCACAATTTCCCTATACTATATTTCTTGCGATTCAATTTCCCTTCCAGTAGTAAAGTTCAAATTATGTAGTGGGAAATTGAAAGATAAATAATTTTGCATTTTAAATTTTACTTAATTCATGAACTTAACTATGTCTTATCTATCTGAAATTTTCTTATAGAAGAAGGAAATTAAAATTAGTTTGCTAATTTTTTTTTCAACTTCCCTATAGTATAGTTTTCCTATAGCTGTTCCGGTTTCAGTTCGATTTTACGAAATTCAATTCACCAATGCTATGAAAAATCAAAATTCAATTTACTGTTCACTCTGAAGTTTAAAATTAACTACGTCAAAATTGACCTTTTAAATTTTAAGTTCAAGTCCGGAACAGTTTGAATTTTCTCATTTCAATTCACCTATACTTTAAATTGTACAAGTCAATTTCTTTTTAGCATTTATTAAATAAAACTGTTCGGGGAATTAAAATATTTTGTATCCACAGCGTGAACACACTATATTATTGTGGACGATAGTAGTAATAACCCCGCCGTGGGACCCGGTGTAAAAGCTGTCCCAGCCCAGGTTTTAAGAGCTTACTAAAAATATTCCTGTGTTCAATCCTAAAAGAACTAAGCATAAGGATAGCTTTTACACCGGATCCCGCACAGTACACACGTAATGCAATACCTTTTCTATGATGCCTGTGTCTCCTTTTTTCAATGTTTTGTATTTCATTTTTAATTTGTATGAACTGGTTTGGAATCGACTTTACAGCTGGTTTAGAATCGACTTTCGAGAAGTATTTCAGATTGTGTCAACTGGATTCGAATTTGTGAATAGGGTTCTGATACGTTGAAAATTATATTAAGTGTTCTGTTTCTTGATTATTCTAACTGTATTTTAGATTGCTGGATTCAAATCGACATCGCGAAGCGGGTTTTGATATGTTGAGTATTGAATTAAAGTGGTTAATGTGTTAAATGTCAATGTGTGATGCAGATTGAGTTACACAGCTTTCAAGTCAACTTTTAGGGAACAGAATACGACACGTTAATTATCGAACGGAAGGGTTCTGTTTATTTTTTATATCAGTGTGTATTTCACATTTTGTCCTCCTGGTTTCGAATCGAATTCTTGGATAGGGTTGTAATACATTAATTATAGAATTTGGTACCGTTTCTGTTAATTCACCATGTGTAATAAAACATCGATGTTGTTTTAGTAAAATTTATGCCATATTATGTTTCAATATGTCAATAATCAGAGCGAACTTGGCTCTTAGTCTGGGGTAAAAACGCATTTAAATCGGGGTGCAAAAATAATTTTAAAAAAAGGTATGGGTCAAGCTGCATAGCTCGCCCTAAAATAGTCCCATGGTAACGTAGGCTTTCCATTATCTTTACATGGGTTACAACTTTTAACGTAAGCATAATTTGTTACTACAGCAGTATATCTCAGAAACAGTGCATGCAACAAGCGCACAATATATTTAGCAAAACGTATGGCTAAAATTTAATAGATAAGCCTAAGTTATAATAGTGTTTACGCGTTGCTGTAGATACTGTTCGTTATTTGTTTTATACATACGTTTAAGTATTTTTGCAACTGGAAAGTTCTGCCTTGCATGTTGTTTACTTTGTAAATACATACAACTTAGTTGAACATTTCACTTTCTTTCTTGTGTGTACATGTTTGGTACATGTGTCGAGGACCATAGCAGTGGTAAGCATTTACCTAAGCCTGAGCGCAAAAATAAACCTATGCTTAAGCGCAAGAATAAGCCTAAGCAAAAAATTATTCTAAGTCTTAATCTTACTCCACAGCAGCCACGCGGAAAAACGAACCGTTCCTGTTCTTCATATGGACCACATGTTTTATCCTCGATTTTTGCAAATGTTGAACTATAGAAATAAGTTATTAGAAGATAACAGGACGGCTCACATTTTTGTAACAGCCGGCGTGTGCTTGTTCAGAAATTATTACATATAACTTATATGTTACGTTTTCGACTTTTATAGCATAAATCTATATCATGTGAATATGCCGGCGGCATAGCTAGAGGAATTTAATAAAAATGATTGGATGTCGGTAGAAGGTAGAAATTTTTGCAGAGTGTCCTGAGTTAGATGACAGGACTCCTCATGGGTTTAATACGGAACACGACCAAATACAAAAATAACATTGATTACTAAGCTAGGCCACATTCTCTAAGCATAGGTTAAGTTTTGTACAAAGATGAATGTCCTAAAAAGCATAAATCTATATCATGTGAATATGCCGGCGGCATAGCTAGTGGAATTTAATAAAAATGATTGGATGTCGGTAGAAGGTAGAAATTTTTGCAGAGTGTCCTGAGTTAGATGACAGGACTCCTTATGTGTTTAATACGGAACACGACCAAATACAAAAATAACATTGATTACTAAGCTAGGACACATTCTCTAAGCATAGATTAAGTTTTGTACAAAGATGAATGTCCTAAGTGCTCAGTGTAAGTCGGGCTGACACACGTTTCCCTTTACGGTACACACCTGCAAGCTGTAGTTACTTGAAATCGTTTTGTATGGGCGTAAAAAGCTGATTTCGCAAATATTTTTACTAACTCGGTAAAAATAACTGATAACAGTATTTGTATAGTTCTTAAGTTCTTTTGTTTAAAACTATTTGTGTGTCGTTTTTGCGAAAGTCGGATGGCGTGACGACACGCTAAGATTTTAAGTACTTTGCCCCGTTTTTGCGCAGCATAGGATGGCGTGATAGTTAGGTTACCCTTATTTTGCTCAGCGTACCAAGTACTCGCCTAGATGTTAAGATTTGGGGTCAACATTGAAAAGATATATAAACTAGGTGCAGACTTTCCAGTTTCAAGTTGTGTTCAAAATGTTTAATTTGTCTTCGAGTTTTCAAATATTTTGCCTTGTTGCTATTTTTTCAGATACTTACGCATTAATAATAAAAATAATGTAATAAATTACTGCTTGAACCTCCATTATTGCGCGTTCACAATTCGCCCGAAATCACACCTGCCGAGGCATACAAATATTTGGCGCCAAATTATTTCAAACCTAAGAGATGTAAGTGACTTGAATAGTTTGATCCGAATACCCCAGTGGGTAAGATTTTAGCATTGTCCGTTTATATGAAAACAAATTATAACATGCATTCAACTGGCTCGTTTTGCTCCGTCTGGAACGCTGTTGTCGGTTCGGTTGCTAGAACCGATTTATAGCGATAAGTATCTTCAGTGGTATCTTGCAATAGCATTTGTAGATCAAATTCCATGTTAGAAATAGAATTCGTTATGTCATTTGGGGTGAACACAATCAAGTCGTCGAATTTGTCGATATTATTTTCAGCTAGTCCCAAAGGATCTACAGTGAAATTGATAACAATTGTACTGCTGCTATCGTTCGCTTCCATGGTTAGCAGTATATCTTACGTATTTTTTATATGCTATGTTATGTTATGTTATGCATTTTTGCCTGAAACAGAATTTATTTCAAAAAAATCAATATTACAACGATAAATCAAAATCTTTCTTGATGAAACTTTTCATAGCTTCGCTGCATTTCCATAAAAAAGGGAGGGCTTTCAATTTTGTAAATCTAAGTTTTGCATGCGTGTTTTCAGTTGTACATTTCTCGATGAAATCTATTGCTGGTGAAGGTATTGCACTCGAATATAAGTTACAAGTATGATAGCTTCCAGTTAGCAAAAACCGAGTTAGTTTACCAATCTGATACGTATTTAGTACTGAGGATAAACATCAGGCATCAAAGTTCCGGTTTCGAACTTCTGGCATAGTGCATTCTATTGGGCTAAGCCCTAGTTGAATTCGTTCGCAATAATATGCTGGTACAGTTCCTCCGAAATCGATTAAAACCGGATATCGGTTCCACGAGTGATATAACACGTTTGCCGCAGTTAAGTCTCGGTGAATTATACCGATTTCTCCGAAGCGTTTGATGCAGTTGTATATTTGACATATTACAATTTTTACATCTTCATAATTAAGTGGTCCGTGTACTCTACAATAATTTTCGAAATCGAGACCGTGAGGGAACCATTTGAAAAAAAGAAAAAGATGCACGGAGCCATTTTCTTCAGTAACCACTGCGAAATCTTCCAACTTCACCACATTAGGTTCCTGAAACCAAACTTTATTTTAGTGTTCGTCGAGCTGCGTGTGCAACCCACCCAAACGCATTTTGTCGTCCGATGTACACGTATTACGATCTTGCACGATGCGCTGAATCCGAGCACTTATCACTGAGAGGACCGCCGGTTGGCGGAGTTTGCAGCTACACATGCCAGAAGTTTCTTAATGCTATGCCTAAGTTGAAGTCGATCTCAGCCGTTGACAATAGAGATTGATGTCTGCAGCAATTATGCTGCTTTAAACTGGACTTATTGACTTGTTTTCAATGTCCAAGGTATAGCACATAGTTGGTTTTATGTTTAAATATATTGTAACCATCGAAGAGAAACTCCGAGCGGAGTTTCGCTAAGCGTTTTATGTTTTGTACTAGGGGGTCGAATCGTGGATGTCCGTCCGTCCGTCTGTACGTCTGTCCGTCCGAAAAGAATCTCTCAGGAACGGCTGAACCGATTTTGATAAACTTCTTTGTTTGAAAGCCAATTATCCTGGGGTGTTAACCTCGCATTGGGGTTTTAAAATTTTAAACCGTTTATTAGCTACAGGCTAATTTGCATAATTAACTAAGGCTAAATTTGGACTTTTCACAATATTTCACTCATTATTACAGTTAGCAGCAATCTAATTTTAGCATTATGGGGTTTTGGGTGCGTGAAATCTGCGTAGACTGTTTACAAACCTCCAAAACTGATTATTGAGCAGTTAACTAATAGATAATTTGCATATTAGCATAGTTTATAAGCCTAAATTGGGACATTTTTACAATATTTCACTAATTATTAAGGTTACAAGCAATATAATTTCAGCACTAAATGGTTTTTTGGTGCGAGGAATTTGAATAAATAGTTTGCAAACATCCAAAGCCGCTAATTGAATAGTTAGCTAATAGCTAATTTGCATATCTGCTTAATTGACAAGACAAAATTAGGGCTTTTTAAATTATTCCCAAAATTATTAGAGTGGCTGAAGGGTTTTTGGGTGCGAAGAATCTGAGGAACTTGCTTACAAACCTCCAAAACCGATAAATGAATAGTTAGCTAACAACTAATTTGCATATTACCTTAATTGCTTACGTGCGTTCGAGCTTCGCTCAATAAATGTAGTCCCACTACTAGATTATTTCGAACCAAAAACAGTTTATTTCAGTGTCATGCAGGACACTACAACTGGACGTTCAGCGGTCGGTGTACCGCTTTCAACTTATGCCTTGATCGACCGATCTTTAGCAACTTCATTCTCAACTACTAGCACAATAGACAGTATTACAAGCACAACTCTTGCTGCCAGAAGTTTTACATATAGTGATACCGCCTTAAGTTCGCAGACCTCGTCTTACTCTTCAAGCGCAGTGCGTACATTCCCTGTTTTTGACGCTCTTAAAATTAATGGGAAACCGAAATTTCAGTTTGTTTATAAAGTAAATCATGATAATGAGATTGTGCAGCGAGTTGTTACTATTACTACACCTCTTCCTCCAACTGTCCGTGTTTTCGGTCGTGTCATATCTTCTGCGCCTACCCCTCCGTTCATGAGCATTTGGGGACGTATTCTTACGGTCTCAGCCTCAACAGTATCATCGGAAGCACGAACTGCTTCATCGATGTCAAAGAACTTTAAAACGTGAGATCTTTTACATTAGTATCACATTTTTTGTTTTAGTTCACCAACTCCAGCTGTCAGTATAATTAGTAGTTCGGTGATCAGTCAGACGCTTTCGTCAACATCAGTGATAATGAGCTCTCAACAACGAATTTCATTTTCGAAAACTTCGGTTAAAATGTAATTCTAGACATTTGTTTCAAGATCGAATTGTGCATAAATTCTACTTTCTACTTTGTTGATGAGTTGAGTAATGTCAGCTCGGTGTGCTGTTGTGTGTGTGCATTCTTTTTTATTTTGGGTTTCTTTTTGTTTGCATCTATCTGTAGTAGCTTTGTCAGTGTTAGCCTGTTGTTAGTTTTGATTTTTTAATTTATTTGTTTGCATAACGCTTGTGTATACTAACTGTAGGTGGCTGTGCCACACTTAAACCTATTTCAAACTAAAAACTAAAACTAAAATAAAACCCTATATCAGAACCACACCTTAAGGGAGTCCCTGGCTCCACCTAGTCTCTCTTAGAACTTTA
>JASANG010003297.1:0-35110 GCA_030248215.1 Enoplolaimus lenunculus
GCCAACGGTTGGTTTCACCCGAACGGTTGCGAACGGTTGGTTTCACCCCAACGGTTGAGGTTTTGCGCAACGGCGGTTTCACCCCAACAGTCGGTTTTTCTCCGAATGGTTAGAAAGTGCACGAAATTTTTTCTTTTCGGTTCAACACTTTTTACACGTTAGCTATGTAATTTCTTACGATCAATATAACTTTCACCACTTTATAGAGCTTACGGTCGAACGGTTGGTTTTGCTCAACGGTTGGTTTCACTTGTACCTGTTAAATGCTCGCCCAAAGGTCGAATTTTCGCCGAACTGTCGGTTTCACCCCAACAGTCGGGTTTCTCCGCAACTGTCGGTTTCACACCAATGGTCGAATTCTACCTCAACGCCCCGCGCAAAGGTCGGTTTTGCCCTGAACGGTTGAATCTTGGCGAACCGGTTAGTTTTGCCCGAAATTCTCGCGATGCTCGGTTTCTCCACAACGCATGTCGGTTTTGCCTCAACGGCTCAACTTTCAGCCAAACGCGTCGGTTTCACCCCAGACGGTCGGCTTTTACCCAAGCATCTCTCAGTTCCACCCCAACGGTCGGGTTTTACCGCTAACGGTTGAGATTTCAGCCAAACGTGCTCCGTTTCGAACGTTTAAATTCTGTACACTGGCACTCCTGGTACGTAGGGGGAATATTTGTGCCCAAAACAGTATTTCGCAACCAGCTGTCCAAATAAACGTCTTCGCCAAAAAAACTGCCATACAGAAAGCACACGCAAATTTTTTCATTTTTTTTAGTCAAATTTGACTAACACGTCTAGCTATGTAAAATTCTTATGAACTTTCACTACTTTATAGAAATTATAGTTAGTTTCACCCCAGCGGTCGGTTTCACCCCAACGGCTGGTTTCACCCCAACGGTCGAGTTTTGCCCCAACGGTTAGTTCACTCGAACGTGTCGGTTTCACCCGCAACGGTTGGGTTTTGCCCCAACGGTTCGGTTAGCCCCGAACTCGGTTGGTTTCACCCACGGTTGGTTTTTCCGGCCCCGAACGGTTGGTTTCAGCTTAAGTGTTGAGTTTCACATTTAAAATGACGGCTCCAACCCAACGGACGAATTTGGTTCCACCCCAACCGGTCGGTGGCTTTTGCACCAACGGTTGGTCTCGCCCCAACGGTTAAGTTTCAACTGTACTGTCGGATTCTGCTAATGTCAACGTTGCCGAAACGGTTGAAATTTCATCCAACGGTTGGAGTCGGCCCCCCTATGGTTGGTTTCTGCTCAACGGTCCAGCTCAACGGTTGGCTTCACCCCAACCGATTGAGGCTTCACCCCAACGGACTCGGTTTCACCCCAACAGTCGAGACTTTCACCCCAACAGTCGGTTTCACCCAACGGTTGGGTTTCACCCCAAGCGCTCGTTTTCACTCAAAGGTTGGTTTTGAATCTTAACCTGTCGCGTCTCACCGAAGGTCGGTTATACCCAAGTGTCGAGCCCCAACGACTGGTTTTACTGCAAATGTTGAATTTCACCGAGTCAGGTTGACACCCCAACGGTCGGATTCACCCCAACGGTTCGAAACTCACCCGAATGTCGGTCTTGCCCCAACGGTCGGTTCATTGCTCAAACTTAGGTGTCTAGGCCCCGCGGTCGAATTTTGGCCGTAATGCTTGTAGATTCACCGAACGGTTCACACTCCGCCTGCACATTTCTAATTTTTGCTAACTGCTCAGTTTCACCGAATGCCGTCGGGTTCCACCACAACATCGGTTCTTCCCCAACTCCCAACGGTTGGTTTCACCGTACTGGTCTGGGTTCCCACCTCAACGGTTGAGGTTTCGCTCCAACAGTAGTTTTGCGCCGGCAACTAAGTTCACCCCAACGGTTGGGTTTGCCCCAACGGTTGCAGGGTTTCAGCTCAATCTTCAGTTGTATATCTCAACGGTTGGGCCCACCCCAACGGGATGACTTCCTCCTTAAACGAAATGATCTTTTTCACCCCAACAGTAGATTCCACCCAAATGGTTGACTTTTGCCCAAACTGTCGTTTTACCCAAATGGTTGGTTTCACTGAAAACCCAAAAGTCGGCATTGAGCTCAATTGTTTGGGTGAAACCAACCGTTGGGTGAAACCAACTGTTTGGGTAAAACCAACCGTTGGGGCAAAACCAATAGTTGGGGTGAAACCAACCGTTGGGGTGATACCGACTGTTGGGGTGAGACCAACCGTTGGGGTGAAACCAACCGTTGGGGTGAAACCAACCGTTGGGGCAAAACCAACCGTTGGGGTGGAACCGACTGTTGGGGTGAAACCATTCGTTGGGGTGAAACCATCCGTTGGGGTGAAGCCAACCGTTGGGGTGAAACCAACAATTGAGCTGAAACCAACCGTTGGGGCAAAACCAACCGTTGGGGTGAAACCAACCGTTGGGGCAAAACCAACTGTTGGAGCAAAACCAACCGTTGAGGTGAAACCAACCGTTGGGGTGAAACCAACCGTTGGGGAGTTGGGGAAAAACCGACTGGTTGGGGTGAAACCAACCGTTGGGGTGAAACTCAACTGTTTGGGCAAAACCAACCGTTGGGAAAACCAACCTGTTGGGGCAAAAGCAACCGTTGGGGCGAAACCAACCGTTGGGGCAAAACCAACCGTTGGGGCAAAACCAACCGTTGGGGCAAAACCCACCGTTGGGGAGAGACCCACCGTATGGGTGAAACCAACCGTTGGGGTGAAACCAACCGTTGGGGTGAAACCAACCGTTGGGGTAAAACCAACCGTTGTGGCAAAACCAACCGTTGGGGTAAACCAACCGTTGGGGCAAAACCAACCGTTGGGGTGAAACCAACCGTTGGGGCGAAACCAACCCTTGGGGTGAAACCAACCGTTGGGTGAACCCAACCGTTGGGGAGAAACCGACTGTTGGGGTGAAACGATCCGTTGGGTTGAAACCATCCGTTGGGGTGAAGCCAACCGTTGGGGTGAAACCAACCGTTGAGCTGAAACCAACCGTTGGGCAAAACCAACCGTTGGGGTGAACTCAACGGTTGGGGCAACCAACCGTTGGGGCAAAACCAACCGTTGGGGCCAAACCAACCGTTGGGGCAACCAACCGTTGGGGCAAAACCAACCGTTGGGGTGAAACCATCCGTTGGGGTGAAGCCAACCGTTGGGGTGAAACCAACCGTTGAGCTGAAACCAACCGTTGGGGCAAAACCAACCGTTGGGGTGAAACCAACCGTTGGGGCAACCAACCGTTGGGGCAAAACCAACCGTTGGGGTGAAACCAACCGTTGGGCTAACCCAACCGGTTGGGGGAAACGCCAACCGTTGGGGTGAAACCAACCGTTGGGGTGAAACCAACCGTTGGGGTGAAACCAACCATAAGCTCTATAAAGTGGTGAAAGTTATAATCGTAAAATTACATAGCTAACGTGTAAAAAGTGTTGAACCAAAATGAAAAATTTCGTGCACTTTCTGTATGGAGTTTTTTGACCGTAACTATTGAAGACCACACTGGTTTGCAAAATCCTTTGGCACAAATATTCCCTACGTACCAGGATACCAGTGTACAAAATTTAAACGTTGGGATGAAACCAACCGTTGGGGTGAAACCAACCGTTGGGGTAAAACCAACCGTTGGGGTGGAACCGACTGTTGGGGTGAAGCCAACCGTTGGGGTGAAACCAACCGTTGAGCTGAAACTAACCGTTGAGGCAAAACCAACCGTTGGGGTGAAACCAACCGTTGGGGCAAACCAACCGTTGGGGCAAAACCAACCGTTGGGGCAAAACCAACCGTTGGGGCAAAACCAACCGTTGGGGCAAAACCAACCGTTGGGGTGAAACCAACCGTTGGTGTGAAACCAACCGTTGGGGAGAAACCGACTGTTGGGGTGAAACCAACCGTTGGGGCAAAACCAACCGTTGGGGCAAAACTAACCGTTGGGGTGAAACCAACCGTTGGGGTGAAACCAACCGTTGGGGTGAAACCAACCGTAAGCTCTATAAAGTGGTGAAAGTTATAATCGTAAAATTACATAGCTAACGTGTAAAAAGTGTTGAACCAAAAAGAAAAATTTCGTGCACTTTCTAACCGTTGGGGAGAAACCGACTGTTGGGGTGAAACCAACCGTTGGGGCAAAACCAACCGTTGGGGTGAAACCAACCGTTGGGGGAAAACCAACCGTTGGGGTGAAACCAACCGTTGGGGTGAAACCAACCGTTGGGGTGAAACCAACCGTTGGGGTGAAACCAACCGTTGGGGAGAAACCGACTGTTGGGGTGAAACCATCCGTTGGGGTGAAACCAACCGTTGGGGTGAAACCAACCGTTGTGGTAAAACCGATCATTGGGGTGAAAACAACTGTTGGGGTAAAACCAACCGTTAGGGTGAAACCGACCGTTGGGGTGAAACCAACCGTTGAGGTGAAGCCAACCGTTGAGGTGAAACCAACCGTTGGGGTGAAACCAACCGTTGGGGTAAAACCAACCGTTGGGGCAAAACCAATAGTTGGGGTGAAACCAACCGTTGGGGTGATACCGACTGTTGGGGTGAGACCAACCGTTGGGGTGAAACCAACCGTTGGGGTGAAACCAACCGTTGGGGCAAAACCAACCGTTGGGGTGGAACCGACTGTTGGGGTGAAACCATCCGTTGGGGTGAAACCATCCGTTGGGGTGAAACCATCCGTTGGGGTGAAGCCAACCGTTGGGGTGAAACCAACAATTGAGCTGAAACCAACCGTTGGGGCAAAACCAACCGTTGGGGTGAAACCAATCGTTGGGGCAAAACCAACTGTTGGAGCAAAACCAACCGTTGAGATGAAACCAACCGTTGGGGTGAAACCAACCGTTGGGGAGTTGGGGAAAAACCGACTGTTGGGGTGAAACCAACCGTTGGGGTGAAACCAACCGTTGGGGCAAAACCAACCGTTGGGGCAAAACCAACCGTTGGGGCAAAACCAACCGTTGGGGCAAAACCAACCGTTGGGGCAAAACCAACCGTTGGGGCAAAACCAACCGTTGGGGTGAGACCAACCGTTGGGGTGAAACCAACCGTTGGGGTGAAACCAACCGTGGGGGGGGAACCAACAGTTGGTAAAACCTAACCGTTGGGGCAAAACCAACCGTTGGGTGAAACCACCCGTTGGGGAGAAACCAACCGTTGGGGAGAAACCAACCGTTGGGGTGACACCAACCGTTGGGGTGAAACCAACCGTTGGGGTGAAACCAACCGTTGGGGAGAAACCGACTGTTGGGGTGAAACCATCCGTTGGGGTGAAACCATCCGTTGGGGTGAAGCCAACCGTTGGGGTGAAACCAACCGTTGAGCTGAAACCAACCGTTGGGGCAAAACCAACCGTTGGGGTGAAACCAACCGTTGGGGCAAACCAACCGTTGGGGCAAAACCAACCGTTGGGGTGAAACCAACCGTTGGGGTGAAACCAACCGTTGGGGCAAAACCAACCGTTGGGGTGAAACCAACCGTTGGGGTGAAACCAACCGTTGGGGCAAAACCAACCGTTGGGGCAAAACCAACCGTTGGGGCAAAACCAACCGTTGGGGCAAAACCAACCGTTGGGGCAAAACCAACCGTTGGGGTGAAACCAACCGTTGGGGTGAAACCAACCGTTGGGGTGAAACCAACCGTTGGGGTAAAACCAACCGTTGGGGCAAAACCAACCGTTGGGGTGAAACCAACCGTTGGGGTGAAACCAACCGTTGGGGAGAAACCGACTGTTGGGGTGAAACCAACCGTTGGGGCAAAACCAACCGTTGGGGCAAAACCAACCGTTGGGGTGAAACCAACCGTTGGGGTGAAACCAACCGTTGGGGTGAAACCAACCGTTGGGGTGAAACCATCCGTTGGGGTGAAACCATCCGTTTGGGTGAAGCCAACCGTTGGGGTGAAACCAACCGTTGAGCTGAAACCAACCGTTGGGGCAAAACCAACCGTTGGGGTGAAACCAACCGTTGGGGCAAACCAACCGTTGGGGCAAAACCAACCGTTGGGGCAAAACCAACCGTTGGGGCAAAACCAACCGTTGGGCAAAACCAACCGTTGGGGCAAAACCAACCGTTGGGGTGAAACCAACCGTTGGTGTGAAACCAACCGTTGGGGAGAAACCGACTGTTGGGGTGAAACCAACCGTTGGGGCAAAACCAACCGTTGGGGCAAAACTAACCGTTGGGGTGAAACCAACCGTTGGGGTGAAACCAACCGTTGGGGTATGGTCTCAAGTGGGATATTGAGCTGTGGCCGTTGGTGGACTCGGAGACGGCAGCGAAGTATACATGGACCTGATCACATTATATCTGGTTCGGAAAATATTGCACTTTGTTAGAACTATTTAGGTACTAAATCTTGTTCTTGGTTTGTTCAAACAGCTTTGATTGAAATATGGTACCCCGGCATATACAATTTTGAGAGGTTTAAAATAAATGGAACAGAAACCTGGGGACGGACGTGGACATTGGTAATCTCTTAATTGAAGATGAGCAAAATTACGAAACTCGACATCACAGAGGTAAAACAACAATTTTTACGTATTTCATAATATATTCACTTAGGGTCGTGTGCTGGTACATAAAGCAGGTCCGTAGCCAACGCACCTCTCTAGGATGGCTAAAATTCAGGAGGACAGACAAAACCTTTCGTCTGACTTGAAGCAAGATGGAAAATTTTGTGGGAGCGGGGAAAATTTTTTCCCTGAGGGCCGAGCTCCTTTCCCTGGTTTCCCCCCTTGGCTACGGGCCTGACATAAATCCACCAAACTCTTCGTATTATTTCTTATAAAAGCCAAGAACAAAAATATGTTGTATAAACTTAAAGTTTAGCAGCTTCTTCTATGAAACGCACTGCGTAAATTGTATGAAATTTAGCCAATGAAGTTTTAGCGAGCCTATACTTACTACCGTAGTCTCAGATTTTTCTCATTTCACGTGTTTTCGACAAAAATTTCGCCAATGGTTTGCATATACGTCGCTTTTCCCATGGTGCACTTATCCGACTGCCCTGTGAATATTATTGGTCTCAAAATCGCACTCAACACGGCAAATCCCGTGTTTTGAAACGGGCAAATTAAATTAAATAACGACACAATCTGTAAGCTTTTACTTGAGTTAAACTTGTAGCTGTAGATTTAATTTTAAGCTAAGTTCAACCAAAACCACACGAGCCGAGCAACCGTCTCGACGAAACAGTTTATATGCGTCGTAAAAAATGGTTTAAAAAGCGGTTTTTGGGGTTATACGTCATTTCTTCAGCGCATAAGTTAGCTTTTTTATTTAATCATACTCAGAGATTTGGGCACAATATTCTGAAATCGCTATTACACCGCCGCACTTTGGTAAACGATGGTAACTCAAGTTATGTTCGCATGCAATCTCGGGTTCTGTGATGTAACGAGGTTTTGAAATTAGGGCGACGCTATCCTTTTTGAAATTTTTTCATTTTGGCGCCGTTTGTTGCCAACTGTTGCTCTCAGTCATCTTGCAGTGTCGTACGAGAGTGGGAGGAGACACTGAATTATACGCCGGTCACGAGATTTCAAACCGTAAAAACGGTATTAAATCGAAAAAGACCTTTTAAAAATGAAGCATTCAATCAACGAAACACGTATAATATTTAAGTTTGGTCACTATTCGACGTCTGTTACCAGGTGTCATTTGGTATTCAACAACCGCTCCCTTGTCATTTTTTAGGAATAAATCCAAAATGTTTTTTATCAAGCGAATGACAGTAGCAGAAATTATGTTAAGAAAGCTTGAATAATATGACTTGCTTTAGAGCCTACTGAATTTAAGTCTATAGATTTTAAACGTATATAGTCCAGAATACATGATATTTAACAGTAGTGTGCAACTACCAGGGCTTAGCATTGGACAAAATGTACGAGCACGCGTTGCCTTTTTACCCGACAACCAACACAATTATGGCGCAGTCTATAGTTAAACAACCTAGTAAAGTAAACGTAGGAGTTATAATCGGAACGACTTTCCCTAAAATTCAAAATATTAGTGCAACGTACACCCCCCTCTAAAGAATGGGGTATGCCAAAAACGCAACATGCGCTGGGTACATTCTTTTGTGCACGAAACATATTAATTTGGTGCAAATAAATTCGGGGACTTTTCCGTTATCCCCCGAAGCCCGTGTTCACCCAGAAATGGTTCGATTTTGAAATTTTTTTGCATATCTGAGCTTCTTATGCCCTCCTGATTGTTCCACGCCTTAATTTGAAATTTGAAAAATATTTTTAAGATCCTAGGTCCCCCAGGGACCCAAAAATGTTTTTTTGTTAAAACGTTTGACAAATTATATATCACATTCGGTGCAACTTGCACAGATGACTACAATGATGTTATTTTTTTTGCAATCAAACGATTGGTTAACGATGTATTGTCAAATACCTGATTTGGCTCTTTTGCAACGATTTGGCACCGCGACAAATCAGTTATGGCGACCACAATTCGTTAGCCAGACATCGAATTACGGAAGACTTATCATCATTGGGCTGTAAGCTGCACCGAATGGTGTATAATTTGTTCAATCTTTTTGAGAGAAAATTTTTTTGGGTCCCAATATGGACTTTGATACCTTAAAAATCGAATGTTTCATAAATTCAATTTTAGGCGTGGAATGATCAGGGAAGGTAATGAGAAGCTCAAATATGCAAAGTTTCAAAATCGTACCATTTCGCCGGCTGGGAGAGATTACAGAAAAAATACCCTCGTTGGGACAAAGTTAAAAACAAAGCCGCCTGTCGCTAGAGTGTGAGACATATTTTTAATGTCTCAATACAAGCTAAATTGGTATTTATATGCGGCATCCAGCGGTATTTTGTGTTCTTCGTATACGCACAATCAATATAAGACACTGCAAAATGTGTCTCATTAATTAAACAAAGCAATCTGTGAAAATTTTAAAAGTTTCAAAAGACAGCACATTCTCGTCAAACTGGACACGTTAGAATCCAATTGGTTAAAACAGTAACCAATGGTATTGCGAGGATCCCATTTCGAAAGGCAATACCTAATTCAAACAGTTGTTTTTCACGCGAGTGTAGTGAATGCGATCCTGAATACAACAATTACGTTTGTCTAAACGTTGCTAAAAATGCGTTTTTATCTTTCTCAATAAACAAATTATGTTTCGAATATTTGTCGTGCCCCAAATAGCCACTTGCTCCCGTTTTGTGCATGTCAGTTTTTTCGAATACATTCAAACCTGAATAACCAATCAAAATTAGTCTGCATTCGAGTCGTAATTTAAGCTGCCCCGGACAGCAATTGCCGTTTGGGACGTCCCAGCTGCCAACTGGTGCAAATAGCTGTTTGGGTGCACGACATATATTCTATTCCTTGTAGTCGTTTCTGGTAGCAGTCTTGCGTATAAGTTTGTGTGGTCTTTTTTCACAAAAAAGTGTGCACTTTGTTGCCAGCTGCATGGTCTGAAAAATGTGCATGTATGATTCACTATGCTATTGTTTGAAACATGGTTAATTGATCGGTCCATGGGAACATAAATATTCAAACTCACAATCAGATTAATGTTTGTTTCAGAGTTAGGTTTTTACTAGGAAACGTAGTTACACGCATGTGCAACACTCTCATATGGGTGGGTATTTTGAGTATCTACCAGAATTCTTCATAAATATTTTTTACCTCTTTCAACGTCACGAGCGATCACATAAGGTTCAGAACTGACTTATTTAGTTTGTACACAACCTTTTCCAGCATAGTGCGCTTTGAACAACTAATTTCATACTGTGCATGTGGAATAAATACACAATACGAAGTGTTTAACAATTATTACGCGTATTGTTTTTAAAGTTGATTATGAAAGTGAACTCTTTAGGATAGGTTACAGTGGCAGCATGGACTGCTGTTCAGATTTCCTTTCTCTTCTGCGGCGGTGTTCCTGGTTAGAATCCGAACACATATGTCTGTAGCTTGAATTCTTCACTTCAGCACTACTCAAAGCGAACGGCAGTAACATCGGACCATGTATTAAAGATCAGGGACGGAACGTTTTTTGTGAGACTAGAATAGAGTAAGCTTAAGCTTTAGACGAATTTTTTGCTTGGCTTAGGCTATGGCTTAAGCTTTTAGGCTTAGGACTATGTTCATTATTACGCTTAGGCTTATGCTTAGGAATATGCATATAACACTGATCCGCCCCTATTCTTTACATTGGCCGAACATCTAAAACAAGGTTTAAATTTTGGTGATTAGCTCAAATTCTAATCAGTCTATAGGGCAAAGCCGGCCTGTCAGATGGTCGGCCAGCCCCCCTTTGTCGTTATTTGTTTAAAATGCAGAAATGACGGAGTCTTTCACAGATTTTGTGATCAGTTTTACACAAATGTATATTTTATTACCAAATACATTTTGCAACAAATTTCACTTATTATTCTCCGATAATACATTATTTTAACTTATACATAGATAGGATTATATTGAAGCTATCATGTTTTCGGCTTTAGTATTTTTTCTCAATATAACATATGTAATTAAACATTTAATAGATATAGCGTCGTAGACTTTAAAAGGTCATTTATCTGACAGAATCTGTAAACAACATTTTTTTTATTCTAACAAAATTGTGAGTTGCACCGTATTTCAGTCGATCAGTTGTTTTTTGGAGCTGCAAATTTCGAGTATTTTGTCCAGGCCTATTGATAGGGGTTGTTCGAGGCTCATCAGAAAAATACGTTTCCTTACAAAATGTGAATTTTTGCATTTTTGTGCTACGAACGAAAATATGTACCTACATTGGAGTTTTGTATTGTGCGTTTGCTATTGGTGCCAAGACATTAGATGGCTGGGTTTAGCAAAAATGTTGCATTGTGATTAGACCGAGCTTGTGTACGGAGGTCTTCGGATAATTTTACCCAGAATATCTCCCTTAATATCTCATTAAGCCCTATTTACCCGTCTAAGATTGAGCAAGAACTTACAGTTGCAACATATGCAAGTCAGATGTTGCAGTAAAAAATTGCAAATACAACTTTTGTAGAAGGGTTTACGAAACCGTCTAGCACCCTACCATAATGGCAGCTGCAATTTCTGGTTCCAAAAACTTGCATCGAGTAATAAAGTTTTATGATTGCGGATTCAACAGAGATCGTTCGATGACACCGTTGCTCGGTTAAATTGATTATGTAAAAACGACAGCGGAACGTCAAAAAACAGCTAAGTTGAAGGAACCGGATGTGCTGTGAAGCTGTTGAATCTTTTCGAAATTTTTGTTATAAATGGTAATATTCGAATCAAGCACGACATATTTGTCGCTTTCGTCGTAGAATTTTGGCAACTCAAAATTGCCAAATTAGCGGCATTTAGTCAAGAAGTGGCCAAAGTGTTTTAAGTTTATTCTCTTTCCGTTCCACGCGATTCGCCGAAAAAATTTCTTACATTTTGTGCTGCAACTGGCTAAATAACACGTATTTTGGATATGTGCACTGTTAATAATTGCTGATCTCAGGCGTGTATCTAATCTACGTTCCAATTATACCATCATGTTCTCACACAACTTTATTTCGTGTTGCATTAAACTTTCGACTTAACAAAATTAAGGTACAGGTTCACAGTGATTTCCGTACCTGAAGCCCGAATGCCAAATGTGAAATAACACTTGGAAATATTAATGTTTATCATACATTTTCAACCGTATTTTGCATGAATATTTTTATCTTTTATCAGAAACCACCTATAAGTTCGTATTATCAAATGTGTGTAACAGCGATCACTAGCTGATGATAGGTCCTGTAACTTTGGAACTAGCGCATGGCGTTGTTCGAAATTCTGCACTTGTTCGCGTTTGATTTGTTCAACTTCTGTAGTCATTTTGAAATGTGCAATTTGAGACAATCGTCGATTTGAAAACTTATCGCTAACTGATGGATTGGTGTTATACACATTTAAGAATATGGGATTTGTTTTTAAGCTATCATTCCAACATCGTTTGAGAGATTTTTACAATTATTATTAAACACTGTGTACAGTAAATATGTATATATATATATATAGATATATATATACATATATAATTTATTGCGCATGCACAGCGTGCAATTAGTTGCTCATAGTATACTCTATGTGGGAAATGGTTAACATCAGTAACACGTAGGCTGTACAACGTTGTGACTCGATGCTGTTTTCATTAAATCACTCTAAGTCTGAAACTATTTGGTTGTTTATCTCTGTTTTACCTTTAGCAAATAGACGATAAAGTGAACGTTATCCATAAGCAAGGACATGTTTTTTGTTTGACTTTGGCGTAAAAGTGTCACAGGATGTTTGTGTTTAGCTCGACACACGACCGTAGCCGACTAAACATGCAGGCACGTAGACAGCTAAATTGCTAGGGGGCGGATAAAAAATTTTCAAGAGGGGCATACAAGGACTTTCGTTGACTTATAGCATGGTTGAAAGTTTTCTAGGAAAGGTCAAAATTTTTTTAGTGGTTGGGGGTTGCTCAGCCCCCTTGGATACAGGACCGTAAACATACTAAGAATGGAATCAAAACGATTTATGGAACGCAACTGCTGATATTTTACATGACTTATAAACAACGCTTAAACTGTTATGAGGGTCAAATTTTTGATAGAGGACTTAACCGTCTCGTACCCCTCTAGCTACGGGAGGCCGGGCGGTTTGATTTGTATATTATTTTCATAAAATACATTTCACACTCAGCACTGTGCTGATTTGAGTTTTGACAACAGTTTTGACAACCTGATGGAGTACTCGAAAAGTTACCTTTGCTTAAAATTAATCAGATCTAAGTGGACGAACGGGCCACTTCGAAAATTAAATGAATGCTTAAATGATAAGTATTATTACTCTATGAAATTCCTGTTAGTCAAAGTCTACCTCTTTGCAAGTAGAGTCTTACCTGAAGCTGTATTCTCAACTTTGTGTACCATCTGTAATTCTAGTTAGGCTCTCAACTTAATCAACTTGAAACACTTGTACATTTGATATTCCGCATATTAACAAGGCATTAAATCAAACAAAAATTGATAAATTGCAAAATTAGCTATTCGCTTATTTTAAATATACAAAACCTGCTACGAACTACTGATAGGTGCTATATGCATTTCAGAATACAAGGATATTCAATCACGCGGATTTTTGCGAGTTTACTTGTGCCGTTCAAAATATTAAATTTGGCCAGGCCACAAAATGTGTCATAGCCCAGGGTATAACAACCACTCGTTATCCCTACGTAAACGAAAAATTTCTGTTGGTGACACGTGTTGAGGACACTAATGGAAAATTTCTGTTGACCATGCCTCAACGCGTGTCACAGGGCAATTGGTGCCACACGTTGGCGTGGGTTCAACGCGTGTCACAGGGCAATTGGTGCCACACGTTGGTGTGGGTACAACTCAAAATTTTCGACTTATTTATGCTAACTGTGACACGCGATGAGTTAGGGTCAACGTAAATTATACAAAACACATAATTGTTATGTGTAAATTTTCGTTGAGGTAGGCTTAACAACAACTCGTTTTCCCTGAGCTACGACACATTTTGTGACTCGACGAATTTTATGTGTTGTAAACGGCGCATAACCCCACTTTCCCCGTGGACACTTGCACAGATGGCTCTGTGGGACAGTTGTTTTTAATTTATATAATTTCAATCCCATTCGTTGGGTGTCGGGACGTCAAAACGCCCTTTAATGTCATTGTTAGAAATCACTGAAAATTTAATATTAATTGTGGTAATTTTAGTGTTTCCGTTTTTCTGAAAACCTCAAATGCTGTGAATAAAGCGATTGGAGTGCCAAAGCCTTTAGCCAAATTAGAAAATAGGAAAACCATACACTGAACCATTGGCTGTTTGATTTAAAGAATACCTTCAAGGCTAAGGTTGTATATATTCATGGTATATAATTATTGACAGCATAGGAACGTAGAAGCAAAATATAATAGAAAATAAAGATCAGTTTCTATTTGCTCTATTTTAGTTGGACATCATGCAACCTGTTAATTTTTTAACTATACGCAATGGTCCCTGTTAAACCCACCACCCATCACCCTCCCTGCTTGCCTACCGGTCCGTATACGAATCAAATTGAATAGTCTTAACTACTTATTTGAACATTTCAATAATAGCTCTCTCGTATGCATACACGTCACCGGAATATCACGTTGGCCCATTCAAGTTTGTTCAGTCGAAGTTTAAATAACCTTCTGAAAAGCGCAAATTTTCAACTTTTTACTCAATGCAACCACGTCTGGTGCAATTGAAACGTTGTAAATCTTTTCGATATGCAGGATATTGAAAATTTAATATCAAACCATATCAGAATGAACATTTCACCTTTTTTTGTAGTTTTATCATCAGTTCGTTTTTATATTGAACCTGTCTCTATCAACAGCTTGAAAGGATATGCTATTAATATTAGCAGTAACATACAGTTAGCGGTGCATGAACACAATCGTAACCCGTGATTGCTTGGAATAGATATAATGGATATATAATATATAAATATATATATATATAAATATATATATACATATATAGAATATATACGAACAATTCCATGCTACACATTTGTGTTTATGTTTAAGAAAGGTTCAGTTAAAATTGAAATGTCAAAAAATTATTGTTTTTATAGCAGTCGTCAGTTGGGTTTTTGTCGAGTCTTGAAGCAATTTTGATAGGTTTGAAAATAACACACAAGCAGATATAAAGTGTATGTTTGATACGAATAGACACATTGAAACACACTGAAGCGTAAGAACGACCGAGAGAGAGGACTTGCGAGCAAGAGTGTTTCTACAGTTGGTATTGGAGGGATGCGCCCACCCAAATTTGGCTGATGCCCACAAATAGACTTGGTCTAAAATTAGACAATCTTGAGTTGCAACTGAAGGGGGCCGCAAGAAGTGTTGAGTGACTCCCAAATATATGTTTCTGCGGAAGCTACTGTCCGTAAGGGCGAGTCGAAACTGTGTTGTTAGATATTACACGAAGTTATTGAATGATCGTTAACGATATATCAATTCTGTTGCAGATTCAACGTTTTAGGTTTCTTGTTTTCGGGTGCGGAATAGGTGTCGCATTCTATATCACTCCTATATTTCTCATTAGGCTTTTTAAATGTGTCCCCCCCGGGTATCGAAATATCTCCCGCGCATTCAAGAAGGTGATTCTGATTTTGGAACGTCCTTCGTTATCTTAAAATGTCCCATTCAACATATTACAGAATGTCTCTTGTTAGGCTCTAACCCATCACCTCACTTCGCTCAAAAATGGATGGATTTTATACCTTTTCTGCATATTTGAGCTTCTTATATACTCCACAACCATTACACAGAAAAAGTAAAATTTTTGATAAAATGGATGGTTTGAAGTCCCAAGATCAACTCTTGGGACGAAAATTTTTTTTTGTTAACAACAACTTGTATCGTTCAACACAGTATGCAACGCTGTAAGTAACTGTGCTAAATTTTTAATTTTCAAGCCACTGGATTACGAGTTATGCCAATCAACTGATTTGGCGTCGTTCCAAATTATTGGTCTAACGCTAAATCATTTTTGGACCACAACTCATAAGGTGGTTGTTTGCTGCCGAAAGCATTCTTGAATAGAGGGGCATTATAAAATGTAACTATACAGAACAATCAATACAAGCATCTGCGTACGCCAATGTCCTTGGGTTGTTTTGTTTTTCCAGCCAATAATGGTTTTTGTAACCATGGCAGGATGCCAGTCTGTCGATATAGCAAACTGAAAAATTACTGATCTGTCTCTGTTTTAAATAAGTAGATTCTTGCATTTAATAAGCTATCACATGCCGTTCACTCATCTACTTTTAATAGATATTTTTTAAACGTTTGTGTTGATTTAATTAAACGGCTATGACTGATGGTGAGTGATTAATGTATTTTTCGATATTTGATATAATTGATTTTGAATCGAGTAATCTTGGTTCGCGTTTAATAGCTATTTTAGTTTACGAAAACGCTTACATATGCCTAGAGCCTTTGCTTGAACGCATGCCTACGTCTAAAGCGTAAGGATAGCGCTTTGTCGTGTGTCACTGTTCGTCACCATACGGTATCGTACGTAATTCACTGTACGAACCGCTCGGTGACGCACGGTGACAGACGTCAGAAGACGCCACCGAAGAGTGACGGACGGCGCCGGGGAGCGACGGATGGCGCAGGAGAGTGACGGACGTCGCCAGACTTCATCAAAAGGGACTTTATCAAAAGTGTAGCGATACCATTAGCCTAAAGCTTTTATTCTTAAATGTGGAGTTAAGTGAACAGCGGTAGCTATATTATTAAAACGCGACCTTTCAAAAATGCAACCCAATGCAATCTTTTATAGCTGATCGAGTTAGTTGTGTATTATTGGCAAAACGCATTAGCAGTTAATTAGCAATTTGGCACAATTTGCGGCAAGGTTAGGAGCCGAAGCTAATGATTTGATTTTAGTTTTTTATTCAATCTACGTTTAAAGTTTATTCTCTAAATGATGTGACTTTTAACCAATAAAAAATAAAACGACAAGCAAACAATACAAGTCGTAGTGAATTTAACCCCTTCTCACATTGAGTTGCCTGTAGGCAACTCAGCGCAGTGTATATACGTTAAATAGTATATATATATATCGCACCGTGTTTATCAATTGCAACACGTATACATAGTACTAAATCACCACAAGACGTGAGAGCGCCCTCGGGCTCGAGCGCCAATCTGCTATAGCTGAGTGGTGATGGTATGCGCCTCCCACTACAGTCACTGGAGTTCGAATCCGAGCATAAAAGTAGGTCTCAGGGGAAATAGAAAATATTCATGTGAGAAAGGGTTAATTTATTGCAGAATATTAATTAAAATCTAATGGTAAGCGTATGATTTTTAGATAGTAGCATTTAAAAATATTATTTTTTCATTGTCTCACATGAATATTTTCTATTTCATTTGCTATCTTGTTTCAAGGTTTATAATTAGAACTGTAGCTTCTCGTATAAGACATGCTTTTACAATGACCACTCAGCTATAGAAACATTGTTTTAAACTTAAGGCGATTATATTTTAGTATATGCCGCAGACTTGTTTTTCCTGAATTCCAGACTTATATCTCTGAAATTTTCAGATATATGAGTCTGAAATTTTTCAAACTTTTTAAAAATTGTCACAAATAAGACTAGTTTTGCTGATCTTCGTGACATATAAGCCTAAAAAAACCAAGATTTTTTCAGAAAGTCGACTCCAAAATACAGAGCTATAAAGCCCAATTATTGATCAAATGATTATTTCTTTAATGTAAAACAACTATTTTTTGAACGTACAAAATTTGTTACATATAGATTGGTAATAGTAATTCATGAATATAAGCTATTAATGTTTTATCCATTTCAGACATGAAATTGTGGAGCTTTATAAAAGTATTAATGTCTGAAATTCAAGTCATTTTAGTCCTAAAAATTAACGAAATAGTACCGAAATTTTATAACAATTTTTCGCGTGCAGCGGAGATTATGACTAAGTCTAAACCTAAGCATAAGCAAAAAGGTTTTTCTAAATTTTAAGCTTACTCTAATACAGTCTCACAGAAAAACGTTCAGTCCATAATCTTTACATACGGACCGACAAAGGTTCTTACTTTCATGGCCGGTTGATAGGATTTTGTATGTTAAATTAATGACGTGTCAAATCCGGCAGACTTGCGTACCGCATCAACTACGCGATTTTAACTGCTTAAAATCAGCGCATTAATTTTAATCAAGTACTTAAGCAATAAATTATGACCGTTTTGAGGTTAAATCTTAAGCTAAATTTGTTTGAATTTTGAAGTCACCACACAATTGAAATAGTTTTTAACAGTTTTCAAACTTAGTCGCTTTTTAAATATATGAAGTTTTAGCAATAAATCTTTATAGTTTAATGCGATTGTTTTCACAATTTCACATCAAAATATGTTTTGTTTGCGTGATTGAGCCATGCTTTAGCGTCGTGTTTTAGAAACAATTTACATTAATCAAAACGATGATAATATGTATTATATCAGTAATTCGAGCAAGCATAAGCGGACCTTTCGTGACCAATCACGTAGTTTGCATTCATTTTTTGTCAGCACACAAATTTTAACATTATTGTTTCTTACAACTCTTCTATAAAAGGTTATTGGTTTAAATTTTGAAGTCTGAAATTTGAATATCGTAATAAATCCGCGCTCGCAACCAGGAAATGGTTAAGGTGCAGAACTCATATCACGCTAAGTGACAGGTAATCACTGTGTTAGGATAAGCCAGGACGGGTTTTAACGTAAACAATAATGGCTATAATCCAGCGAATTATTTAAATTTTAAGGCCAAACTTCATAATCGTTGCCCTTCAAGTGTACCCTTACTGCGAGCGTAACAGTCTAATTTGCTTTTACAGGCGACCTAATTTTGCGATATTGAAAACAATATTAGATATTAATGAAATTTTTTTCATAAAAACAGGTTATTCGGAGTAGCTGCGTTATTTCGAAATGTTTTTTTTATCATAACCGAATAACAACCGATTTGATAAACTCAAAGTTTGTTAACTGTAAATATAAATTAATTAGTTTTCGTCACCGTTGCTCAAGGCGAATGCTTAATAATTTTACTGAACTTGAATTATATTATCGATTAATGATGAATTTTCGTCGCGTTTCTAAAGTGAAAACAATGCAATTTATATATGATAGACTGATAATTGAGGTATAAAACCAAATCCTCAACTGTATTCTAGCAGAGCAGCGCCTATTGTTGGTCAATAACAAAATTTCAAATTAGCGAACTGCTGCAGTTGCGGATCTCAAAATCTGCGCGGAAGAAGAGTAAAATGAACAGCAACAAACGCGCCAATTACAAAGCTCACTATGCTCCAAACTTACAAGACCAATCACAAACTGGTGATTAATTGGTGCCTTAGCTCGCATATGCCAAACCTGTTGGCGATAAGTGCTACACATACTTGAGAATACGACTCTTGGGGTTACTATCGCGTTTTTACAAAATTTTCAGGGTCCGTAACCCCAGGATTAAAAATTATTTTTCAAAAACTCAACTTTTCACGCCAATAGAGCAGGCCAAGAGATATTTAAACACGTTCAAGACGTCAAAATTCGTCCGTTTTTCAGCAAATATCACTGCGTGGATACCCGAAAAGATAAACTTTAAAGGGAATTCCTAAAACAAATGTTTAAGTGGTGTTCTATGGGTGTATTTTGTCATTCTGAGCATTATATGGCTCACGGACAGCCGGCCACCGAATTATATATGACAAATATAGAATTTTCTTGAACAATGCACTTGATGAACCTGATAATTCGGAAGCATTACTTATCTTAAAGCTAAGTATACAATTATCCCCAACTAATCAGCAATATTGACAATCTGAATCAGACAACGGACACAATTAACAGGATACATTTCCAAGCAACGAGTACTTGTTTCGTTTCCTCCACAAAAAATACTTTCACACGAAACGACTGAATTAATTCAATACGCTAAGGTTTGCACTTACATTTAAGCGTAGCGTTAGGCTTAGGTTTAGCTTAAGCCTTAGCCTGAGCGTAAGTTTGAAAAAATAACTAAGGGCAGCGTATGGAGGAACTTGCATTCTATCAAACTAGTATTAGCGTAGGCGAAAATAAGTATATACTAAAAACGTTTCGACACAGTACAACAACGGAACATTGTCATCTTTTGGATTTGTTTTTGTGCGTTGACACCACACCATAAAAATGACAGTCAGTTCACAGGAAGTCATTTAAACAGCTAACGAAAAAGCGGTGGCTATCAGTTGTTACTGATTTATTTTTGAGTTAAAACATCATATTGGAACCGCAGGAAACAATGTATCATGTTGTGTATGGCAATTTACACGTTTAGGCAAAATGTTACTGGGTTGTTTCACCAATTCAAAATGTAGCCTTGGTTTGAGACACCATGGATGATGATTTTTAGATAAGCGTAAACGTATGTATTTGAATTAGAATTCTGGTTGCGCAAAATGTACCAGCTCGCGTTGCGTTTTGAACAACCTTCCTGAAAACAAGGTTAACGAGTGTTACAAATCAACCGTGTGCTCCTACACCTGAAATATTAATATGAACAGATTTTGATTGTTAAATTTAAATTCGAAGTATACCAAAAAAGGTGTTTGTCTGAGGACTTACGGTACGCAGAAGCGTAATTTAAAGTACCAAAGCGAATGCAAATGCTGCCGATTACACAGAAATTCTGGCTGTTGCTTTTCTCTTCACACAGCGGCGAAGATATCATCACATAATGTTTATTGGCTTGTTTCCCTCCTCTTGGGTATGAACTGCCGTTTAAATAGTTGTTCTGCAAACGTTTTTGTTTGCATATAAACATTCCATGTCTAAATATGTAGACAGGTTTACCAATGAGGGTTAACGAATATCATAATATACTGTACAAACTTGCAGTAGGCAGTTAACAAGCCAGAATAACTATGAAAACAAATTTCGATCAAAATGCTAATCACATCTGGTCAATAAGCCTACATTTTCAACGTTATATAGGCTTAATAAACACGACGATTTATGTTAAAGCTCATGGAATTATGTTGAAATCACCAAGATGTTATTAAAATTGTAATTGTCAAGGTGCAAACCAAGGTGAAAAACTGGAGCCGGAGTCAGAGTCGGAGGTCTACAAATTTTGCCGGAGCCGGAGTCAGAGTCGGAGGTCAACAAATTTTGCCGGAGCCGAAGATAAGGCACAATTGGGTAACACGAAACACATTAAACAAATAAATTTTGTAAAAATAGCCAAAATTTCACAATCAAAATTGCCGGAACCTTCAACAGAAATGCTAGCGGACCTGCAGCGAGAGGTCAATTAGACCAAGGTCGGATCCAGGGCAATGGGGAAGAATCACCGGACCAGCTACCGAGTGTAAATCTTTTCAGGGTTAAAACCAACGTGAGCAATAATAGCACTTATGGTGATTTTTGAAAATACGCGGAAAAAACATAAAACCTCTTCGTCCAAGAAACAACTAAGATATAATTGGCTAGAAATTTATGCAACATCCGGTGTTTTTATATGCGTAAAAATACGTATGAACATGCGAAAGTAGTTAACATTTTCCACTGTGAATTCCACAGCCAAAAATTTCAGAATCAGCCACTGAATTAGACCTCTGCTTATACCCTAATAACTGCAAACACATAAAATTTTGAAAGAAACAAGAAGGCCACGATACGTATTTTAATAATGTTCGTTTGTGCAGTTTTACTATCTGTATATATTGCACTAAATTACGCTGTTACTCAGATGTTGTAGTGACCCGAATAAGAAGGGGGCTGATATTTATTTGGCCTCTCCAGAGGGCACCCCCATTGTTATTCGGTTACGGACTGTTATTTATTTTTAACCCATGCTCCGCCACCCTTCGTTACTGATTACTGATATATAACCGGTACTGCAACTATCCGTTGAATTAAACGTTTATTTGTCTTGCGTCAATAGCTTGAGCGATCATGCAAGGTTAGGAATGTACTTTCAAAATTTAACTACGCCTTATAGATTCGACCTCTTTATTTGGTCCTGGAGTCATTTATGCACTACAATTAGGAACAAATGACCTTCATGGACTCTAATTAGAATTTAGGGACTCTATCCGCTTAAGGATTCTTATTAGGGATACGGATTCCTATTGATTAGGACTCAAAATGGGGGACCCCCATTCTTATTACAGCACACCCTCTTATTCGGGTCACTACAGTATGCTACTTTGGCAGTTCGCTTGTTTCAGAATTTATTATGCTTCCACAATATCACGCGTACACTAAGTATAACTTTTGAAGGGGTTGTGTGATGAATAATGAAGCCGGAAAAGCTTCTGTGTCCAGCAGACTGATGCCAAAAACTTCAGTACCCCGAACATTGAAGCCGAAGAGTTTTAGTATTCAGTTTACTGTAGCCAAAACAGCTTCAGGATTCATGACACTAACCCCTTAAAAGTTACCTTGTGTACACTATATATGGGCACCGGATATCCGGATATGAAAAAATATCCGATGTCCATCACTAGTGTACACATGATATTGTGGAAGTTGCATTTGCTAACTAACAATAGTGGCTACTCCCGAAAAATACAAGTGTAGGTTTTTACAATAAGTGAAATTTAGATACTGAAATTTTGTATCAGAATTACCCTAACTGCTCCATCGAGTGTGCTTTAGTAATTTTCGCCGTAACGCAGAATCACCAACGAAGTCAGCAATTTCAGGCGTCACGGGCGTACGCCTTTGCCTTGACCACTGTGGATCCGCTAGAGCTTAGAATGTATAAAATTGAAAGTAAACCTTTGTCTTATAAAAGTATAAAAAATAATGAGCAATATGAGCCAACTGCTGATCCAGAGGGGTGGTGGGGGCACGCGTACACCCCTCGTCTAAAGTTTTTTATGATAAAATGTTAAGGTTTCTATCTAACAATTTTTTCCTCAGAAAATTTATTTGTAAAAAAACTACAATTTTTACCTTCATAAAATGTTTTGGTGATAAAATTACCTACTGCTTTTTCTCTGTGAAAATTTTTTGCTGATAAAATGGTATGGTTGATAATTTATAATTTTTGAGCTTCATAGCATTTGCCAACCCGCCCCAAGTTAGAAATTTTTAAATCCGCCTATGATGTTAACGTTTATTATTTCTAAGGAAATTCATGAGAACACGCCTGATTATTGTTTAGCCTTCAAGGCTGTGTGTATTTTTAATTGAAACAGGTTAAGCAACAAAGGTCCAGTGTGGTCCAGTTGTACCAAGGGTGTCATAAGCAATTGTTATATAGACAGCATTATCCATTGAAAATATTTTTAGAAATAACAAATATGCAGCCGTTTATTTAAAATTTTCTCAGCCTGACCCCACTGTCATACTCAAAGCAAATATTCTGGCGATGCTCAACTCTGAACACAAATTGAATGATAGCGCGTGGCAAAAAAGCGTTGATTGAGTTCTTAAAGTTTACTGTTGACACACGGTTTGTATATTAAACTAAAGCGCCACAGGTTAAATTTTGTTTCTGGCGAATAAAGTAAAACTTGAACCTCTCAAACAGCATCTTTGATTGAGTTTGCTTCTTACTGTAATCTTTTTACTTTTAAGATTACATAACTTTCAAACGTTACAACTATGAAAAATTAAGTTTAAAAATTTAGCATACTTTTCCCATTTTGCCATACTTCTGTGCAATTTTTTTAGATTCTTAAACGGCAGGAGTTTGCCAGCTTGAAAAACTATCGCTAACTGGGGATTGGTGTCATAACCATTTGAGAACATGAACCTTGGACTCATATTATCGACAGATTTGAGCTGCTATTATCACTAAGCTATATTTCGTATCACAGATTTAGAGGGGTCAATTTCAAAGCGACCGCAACTTTTCTAAACAATTGTTTATTCTACCAAGTTTTAGTTTATAAAAAATAGTTATAAAGTAAAGCTGTTTCCTTTCCTCTTAAGAGTTCATTGTTTTGTAATTGTTTTACATCGTCAAACCGAAAGTATCAGGTTGAAGTATCGAACGAACTGCGCCAGTTCAGATTTAAAAACAAAGACTGTGCCAAAAACAAATTTAATTTGAATATCATGTAGATGACAGCGTCAGCCAAACAATCTTTCAAACTCTGTAGGTGGTCTCATTGCTATATCCACAATCGAGTTTTGAACAACAGGCGAAGTACGAATTTTAACCAGATCCTATAACTTTTAGATTTCTAAAACCAACCTATTTTTAAAATTTAACTCAATAACAGAATTATGATTGACTCTTTCAACATGGCGCATACTGTAAATATATCGCAACGAACTTAGTAAAATCTTATAGCCGAACTCTGACGTTTAGAGCCCTCATCTGATAGATTTGGCCTTCGAATCTTAGCTTGAAAATAGATTTCACTCCAAATTATTCATGTGGAAAAATCTTAAACAAACACATCTACCTAATTTGTTTACAAAGCTTTTCCAGGGTTTTGCACCTGTAACTTGCAGCTAACAAAAATTCCACTGTGAACAGGGCTCTTATGCTATTAATTGACAGTGTAAGATATCAAGGGCGGGATCCGAAATATAAGGGATTAAAACAAACCCCATTCGTATGATCATGCAATTATATTCAACAACTATCACTGACAGATCCAAAAATTTGTGACGGTTGACGGGTTCTCAAAAGTTATGAAACACAATTTTTGCTGTATGCTATGTGCCATCAGCAACGAAAAGTTGCAATGCAGGAGAGACTTTATAAATTTCATCACAAGTAATTTTTGGCGGGGAGGGGCCCACACAACCCCTCTGGATCACCTAGTGATGACTATTTATCATTTTCTGAAAACTGCGTAATGAATATATATGCGGTAAGCAACATCAAGTGATGTTGATAGAACCCGCAAACCTTACTACCAACCTGTCAGCGATATCTAATTTAGAAATGTCAAACAGGGCGGGAAAGCACAACTTAAAATAGCTGAAAAAAATAACATGAAGGAAGCGAGTGAGAAGCCAATCGCAATTTTTGTGCTAATTCTTAAATACAAAATTTTGGTTTTGAGTCCGTTTGATGGGGCATCAGATTTGGGTAGAATGCCATGGCCTGAGTAGTCATGCTTAGATGCGCCCGTACCTGTTTAGGAATATCTTTAATTAATGCGATTTTGGCAATATCAATCGTACATCAGATGACTTTTGAGGGGCTGGGGGTAGTGTGATGAGAACTGAAGCCAAAAAGTTTCATTGTCTGTCACACAAATCCCTCAAACGTCACCTGATATAAGTATATGGTGAAAACTGTATAACAGTTTGTGTATATACATGGGGAAAAGTGAGAATTTGGGCTGAGAGAGTGACATAGTCTGCTGCTATCGAGGCAATGGTTGAAATACAGGCAAAGGTGTCTCAAGACCAATGTTAATTTTCAGACGTAACACTGGTCGGCTGTGAAACTGTTTTCCTTAATTAATTGCGTTCGAGTTGCTATGTGCTGCAAGCAAATAATGCTTAAAAAGAAGAGATGTGTTTTTCAATATTATAAAACCGGCAATTACTTGAACCGGCCCGATTTCAACTCACCTTGCTAGAGAGATAAATTTTTTTCATGAGAGGCATGTAATGGTATTCAATGAGTTTAAGAAGCAAATGTTAAAAAATTTTTACGGGGGCAGAATTTTTTCAGGGGTGCTGTATCCCAACGTGGCCCCCGCTCATGGCTTCAGGTCCGTATGTAAAGCGGAAATTATGAAATATTTTGAATGTCTTGTAAAAAGTAAAAATCTAGCAATATTAGGCAGCGCTGGAAATATGTGATTCGAACTTAAAAGTGACTAAACACCATTTAGTGATAAACATAAACATTGCAAAAGAACTTCGTTGACGAACACAACGAACGCATGTAAGTAGGAAACGAGTTTCAAAATCATTTCGTGTTTTCGGTTATTCCCCCACAGCTGGCTTTTGCCCAAAAAATGGTTAAGGGTTTTTCGAGTGAGCTATCCAAGCTGAACGTTCATAAATTGCCAAACTGAGTGGCATATTAACTTAATTGGTTAAACCTAAATTAAGATTTTTTTACATTATCACTAATTATTAGGGTTAGAATCTATTCGATTTCTGTACAAAAGGGGTTTGGGTGCATGGAATTTGAAAAAATGTTTATGAATCTCGAAAACAGATAAAGGAAGATTTATCTACTAACTAATTAGCATATATTAGCAGTACCAGTTGTGGCAGTTGAGTTGGGAAATTATCGTCTGTATAAGCGTTTGTACAGTGTTATTCAGTGTTAACTATTCCAATTATTACATTTGCGCATGTTGTCAGTAAGCGGACCTGAGCATCGCTCAATACGTGTGGTGCCGCTACAACTGGTTCAATTTTAGGCTTAAACATTTGGGCATGAATGCTTTTGTCGCCACGGATCCGTTTATGTTGGAACTGCTAGATTTAACGCAGGCGGCCACACGGACCTCAATTATGACTCAGCTAAGCTCATTGCACGTTTTAACGTAAAGCAGATTTAAACACAAACACAGGCGGGCATTCGAACCCGCGAGCTACAATTCGCTTCCAAACTTTTTAAAAGTTTTTCAACGAACTCTACTTATTCAGACTCTTACTGTATTGACCCGAATAAGAGGAGGGGAACTGATATTTATTTGGCCTCTCCAAAGGGTACCGCCCATGTTATTTGGTTATGGACTGGTATTTCTTTTTAACCCACGCTCCGCCGCCCTTTGTTACTGATATATCCGGTACTGCAATTATCCGTTGAATTAAACGTTTATTTGTCTTGTGTCAATAGCTTGAGCGATAATTCAAGGATATACTTTATAATGTACTTTCGAAATTTAACTACGCTTTAAAGTTTCGAACTCAAATTATTTCGTCCTGGAGTCATTTATGCGCAACAATTAGGGTTAATTGACATATATGGACTCTAATTAGGGTTTAGGGACTCTATCCGCTTACGGACTCTTACTAGGGATACGGACTCCTATTGATTCGGACCCAAAATGGGGACCCCCTCTTATTAATCTGTCAATACAGTACTCAATTTCTACCGACCCTAGCAGCTGGTATTTATCAACCAAATACCCACCGATTCGACTGTCAGAGAATAATAATAATAATAATAATAATAATAATAATAATAATAACAATAACGCCAACAACTCATTTTTATCATCTTTGAGAAAAACGCAAGCAAAACACCTTATGTTATTTTTAAGAAAAGTCTGCACATGAAATGTAATCTTGATCTTTTCATTCAAACGACTGATGATCAAGATTTATGTTCATGGATTATAACTCTCATGAGAAGGTTCACAAATACAAAGCTTGACAAGACCATCGGGTAAACTTGTAGAAACAAAAAAATTTTTTGCGGTTAATATATAAAGTCAATAAGGTGGCAGCTTATAGCTGTAGGGTGTTCGCATAATTCAATATTGCATTGCGCTTGCGTTCGGCCGATTTTGATTTTTCGAGCGATGCCACAAGAGTTTTGCCAACTAAATTATTGTTAATCTACTTTGTTGCCGGCGAGAAATACAAAACGTCTTCGATCATATATGAGTAGACTTGTGTTGCAGCGATTTTTTAATGTTCCCTCAGCGAATAGTTTTTAGTACGCGGGACACGGGTTGTTGAGGCTTATCTGATCAAAACATACAGACATACAGAGTAGCGCATGAACCGGGGCTTTTGTGCCCGTTTATTATATTAAATCACTAAAGAAATGGATTGTGCTAGTTGCGGTTGACTAAATATTTAATAAACAATTTTGGCCAGAATGGCACGTTGTCCTGTGGGCGGCGGCTTGTTTTTGATTGTACTATTCAGCCGTGTTACAAGGAACACTTTGTAGAGGAAGCAGGAAGATTTCTGTAGGGGTAAAGGAAAATTTCCGTGATAGTCACTTGTTTTAATGCTGTCAAAAAATTGTGAAACCAGCCAAGTCCATTTGCGGAGAATTATGCCACCGGCCCTTCCCCTATAGTTGCGACTCCGACTAGACAAAGTGCTGATGCTTCTTATATTTGAATCGAACAGTTCTGATATAATGCAGTCGACATTTTGACGTACGTTGAACAGAACTCAATTGCCAATCGGAAAGCGTGTAAGATATTTAAAAAGGCTTTGAGAGATAACCAAATTGAAATTTATAGCCAACATTTGTCATAGGCGAGCTTTGACGTACTACTTCGGTAACGAAATAACAGATTATTGAATTAAGTATACCTAAAAGGTTGATAATAATCACGAGTTGTTACCCGTCGGCTTGTTTCTTGTGGGATTTTTGGCTTAAATTCAAACTATGTCTTCAATACGCGCAAACAACTTCCGTTGTGATTTGACAGATAATTTAGAGCACGGAAAACTGGTGTTTAAAAGTTAGCGATTTTACAAAATTAAAATTTGTACATCCGTTTGATTATTTATTGGCTATTAGTGGTTAATTTTTAAAGTTATTCACTGTGGCTTGTTCCGTTCCGTTGCCTGAAGTAATGCGATTGTAGTGACAACAGTTTTCAAGCTTCTATAGTTGAGTGGTGATGGCAAACGCCTCCAATCCCGTAGTCCCCGGGTTCGAATCCGAACTTGAAATTCTGGATCAGATAAAATAGACATTTATGCGTGATACTTTTAAAAACATTGCTACAATCGCCATACTTTTGAACCAGGATACAACCGGATGTCTGGCTCCGGCTCTGGCACAAAATTGATCCCCGTCTTCGGTAATTAGCAAATTATCCGTCATTTTAACTACGAACTTTCGTCTTATCTTCAGCTCCAGCTTCGACAAAGTATGTTGACCTCGGCCTCGTGTATTTTTCTAATCCAGTTGCACCGTGATTCGTGGCATTCGTTTTTCATGCGAGTTAGTTTATTCCAAAAATTAAAAATTTTCTGGTTTGGGATCGTGGTTCGTATTGCTATTCACCGGTAGCAGCTATACTATGCATGCCTAGTTGCTTCAATAAGTGTTGTTTATGAAATGACTGCAATTTTATTATTTGCAGGTTAATGTTGATACTTAATAAGGAATTTAAGTTTTGTAATATAACTGCGATGTATGTATCGCAAAGTCGATAGGTAATTCGGTCCATGTATAGAGCATGGCCGGAACGTTTTCCGGCTGGACTGTAATAGATAAAGCTTAAACTTTAGACTACTTTTTTTGCTTAGGCTTAGGCTCAGGCTTAGGCTCTTTCTTACGCGTAGGCTTAGGATTGGCTTAGGAATAGGCTTATACAACTGTTCCGGCCCTGTTCTATACATTGGCCGATAATTGTAACGAATTTCAGCCAATGAGCTCCCACCGTATTCACATTATTTTCTTTGATAATAAGCTATAATGCACCCTTGTTTCGCTGAATCTAAAGTGAACGCAACGACTGGTATGTGATATGTTTAAAAGCCATAACAGCGAAAATATGTAAGCAAAAACCGCCTGAAGCATGCATAATTCAAGGTTATTAAAATGTATGATAACTAATCAGTAGATTATTTTCATTGTTCCGTCTGTTAATGCGTTGAAATCACGCATAGACAGTTAGTTTTCAGGTGTTTTAAAAATTTCAAACTGGCAAAATAGGATTTTCGCGAAAACAATCATCAAATGGTGATATGTGCTACACACATTTGAGAATACGGACCTTATGCGGGCTTCACGTTATAACCGGGGCAGGAGGGACACGGTTTCTCCCATGTTGATTCGACGTCAACGTTAAAATTTTGGCACTTATATCGGGTCAACAGACAAAACTCGAATGTCATATGACATTAGCTTACAAACCACCGCTCTCAAATGATCAATGTGTCCAAGGGATGCTATGTCACATGATACTGTGGGACATTTATGCGAATATCATATGATAGTCAGCGGGATAATGTAACGTTTGGGTACTGATAAATGAATGAAAAGTTAGACGGCTGCGGCACAAATGTGCTTTAAATACCAAATACACACCTGCAAATCGTTTCCGACAAAAAATCGCTTAGAACCACAGCTTCAAAATTCAGAAATTCAAATTTCAAATTCTAGTTTCATATGATTTTCAACAGGACAATTTCGGTATGTTATCTCAACTATGCAGACGTTTGAAAATATATCATATGATATTCGCAGACAATACCTCGAATATCATATGATATTGAAGGAAAAAAGGTGACCTACACATGATATTAGCAGACAAATACGAATTTTTGAATACGATATGGGGTCTACAAGCAGACAAAATGTGACCCAATAGTCTAATAGGGACAAAACGTGTCCCAAGCTGCCCCTGTTATAACGTGAACCCCGCATTACGCTTTTTATAAACATATTTTTACATCACACTTTGCCATACGTTCGTTTTCAATAGAGATTGAACAGACTTTGGCAGTTGCATTAACGCGTCTTCGCGACTGAAATACAGAAATGTTACCCGTAAAATTAATTTAGGCTTCACTCTGCAATATTTCGTTTTACATCAAACATAAATTTGCACTGGCCAAATTAGAATCAGTTTTATAATTACACAAGGTTTGTTTGGATCGCGTTAACATGACGTCTACTTACTCACATTCAGGCGAGACGCGACTGCTAAATTGAACCCAATTTAGAACCCTATTTGCCGCCTGAGAATTGTGCAAATAAATTGTTCGCAATATGAAATGTAAATTTTATAGTGGCGTTTTTGCGTCTGATAGCAGGTGGAGTTTGCCAAAACAATTTAGAATTGAGAAATTTGTTGCATATTTGGGTTACTCATTATTTCATATAATCATTCGAAAATGAAAGTTGAATTTTTAAAAAAGTTATTTGTTTTTGAACAGGGTTTCTTTTTAGACCAAGAACATGTACAATGCCACTCAATGCAGCTTTTTAACTGCTGAGTGTAATGGTATTAAAATTTTCGTTAGTAAATTAGTGGTCCACGAGTTTTATAGTCGAAACTCTGATTGGACTCGCTGCCTGCGATTTAGGACGGCCCTCAATTTGATCATAATAGTTCGAACATTAATTTCGTGATGAACAATTGATGCAATTTAATTTCAGTACCGTAAACAGCATCAAATTTGGCATAAACTTCCTAATTTTGAGACATATACTTTTTCTGTCGCAAGGAGTGCCTTCTTGGAACAGAAAATCGAGTTTTTTGAAAATTCAAACTGCAATGCGGAACAATTAGGGTCCGTTACTGATAAGCACAAATATGCCAAAAATTTTCAAAATCGAATCATTTTTCATCCAACTTCAGCTGGTTAACATTTAAACTGAAAAGGGCCTTTCGTAGAGTTTGCGTCACACGAGAGTTTTATCACCCATCAGTGTCGTTCTATAACCTCTAAAAATAAAGACCGATTAATCATCTACTTTTGTTAAACTTCTTCCTCTTTTCAAAACAAATTCAAAAATGTTGCCCCGTCGGCGCAATGGGTCAACCTTAAAATATCAAAAATTGTGTAACATTTAGGAATACAAAAAGTATTTTCGTTCACTGGAAAATTTTATATCCGCCACCAGCTCAAGCGTATCCAAGTACCGGTCAACCTCTGACGATCGCTTGCTTTTAAGATATTTTCTTGCGCAGTTCAAAAACAATTTATTCTTTGAATCGAGTAGGTATTCTTTATTTTCCCATGTTACTTTAAGGGGCATCCAGCTTTCTGGTGTGTTTATAAAAGAGTAGATTTAGATTCTAGATTATGTTTTTTTGCTTAGACTTAGGTTTAGGCTTAGGAATACGCTTAATCTACTGTTACACCCTTAAAGTAACATTGGCCCTTTATTTTATACCTGCGTCGTCTTCGATACAATTGGTTTTGTTGTTTTACGGCTTAAGTTTTTCAAAACATGCACCAACTGAAACACGCAGAGGTGATATTAATGATTTCAGTTGCGTAATATATCATGGTTAAGCGTTTGAACCGTCATTGGAACTGAACTGTGTCAGCTACGTTGGAAAGTTTTACTGTTTTACGGTGAAAGATTCAATAGTTGCCGCCATCTCAAAAGGTAAAAAGAGCATAACCCTTGTTTTAGCCTTAAACTCCTCGGTGAGAAATATTTAAACGAACAATGTTTTTGAAAACCAAGAGCTCTGTCATACTTGAATATTTTAAAATTTTAAGGTTTTGATTTTGATTAAGTGTCATGTATAACTTTACGAAAAAATGCCATGTGATTACAGTAGACGGACGCATATTTGGCGGAATGTAATTGCTGCTGGGCAGTTTTTGCTATTTTCTGATAGGTTTATACTGATATTTTCAAGTTAAAATACTATTCAGACTTACAAGCGTTCCAAACATCCACAAATTATTCCTGCTGCAAACTTTTAGTTTTAAATTCTATATTTCAAAATTGATATGCAAAATAGATCAATTACCCAGGACGCAAGCGTTTTAGCCGTGTCAGCGTAACCAGTGGCGGATCCAGGATTTCAAAATGGGGGGGCCAAAATTTCACAGGTAATAAACTAATTTTTTCACCCACATAAACCACGAACTATTGCCATAAAATTGCTATATAATTTTTGTCGAGATGCTGTTGGGGGGGCCACGGCCGGAGTGGCCCCCCAATGGATCCGCCATTGAGCGTAACCTGAACGAGAAGGTTAAATCAGTGGCGTGCCGAAGAATTTGTATTTGTTGAGCTTTGTCAAAAACTACTAAAATATTTGTTCTTGATAAAATTGGCAGATAGATAACAATGGCTCAAGAAGCCAACTTCTATATAACAGTTATGTATACCAAATGGTGATGGGGCCGCCTTCCTGCGCCCGCCCGTTGAAAATATTGACGTTACACGTTACTTGATTGATTAATATCTTGATCAGTCACTGGCTGGGTCTCACAGCACAAGGTCGTAATTTTTATTCCCTAAAGTCTATTGCAATATTGATGACCTATGTCTTTTGTTCACCAAGACAAAACAATGTTTGACAGGATGACGATGTATCCGACTATAACTCTTTGCACACGCTGATTTGATTTCAGCGGCGGCTGTACTACAATTTTGCGGTAGAGAGCGAACCGATATCAACTTTGATAAACATATCAATTTACGCACGTACGTACCGTTACTTCCAGAGCTCAGAAATAAACGATCGGTGTGTTTGGGAATGTCCACCAAACTACTTAATAGCGGAAATATAGAGTGTCAAAAGAGCAGGCCATTGCCGATCAAAATGTACGAAAAATTGATTAATCCTGTCCAAGGTTGAGCTATTTTCGAGACGATGCGAATTTAGCTTTGCAATGCATTTAATCCATCAGCATCTGTGGAATTTGACTTTGAAAATTTTTATTTCAACCGTTTCCGGTTTATTTTTCCGTTTAAAAATTCCATATTTAACATTTCACCAAAATTACATACCTAATACCAGCCATGTATCGATGCTTAACTGGCGCCTGCAGTTGAAAGAACGCAGAAATAAACGCTGTACAAGTAAAAGTTGAAATATACTCGCCGCGTGTCGCCTGATGCCGCCGCACGCCGCCGGACGCCACCAGACTTTGCTTATATTTTGTTTGTAACGCATAGTTATAGACAGAGCAACCATATAATTCTGTACTGGTGTAAAGTTAATGTATCATTGGATCTATAACTATGGTTTGGAATTGGATGTGTTATTCAAAAATAGACGTACAAATCCATATTCTAAAGCAGAAAAAGTACCTTTAACGCGTGATTGAATTGTAAACACGAAAAACAAGACATCTGAGATTAGCTTTCCAAAGCTGGTACAAGTTTCACCTAAAGTGGTTATAGAATATCAAATTATTTTTAATATCCAGCGGAGCACGAGGCACAGTTTAGAGTAAGACCAGTATCGTGGATGGGGTATTCGACCGACCCAATATAGAGGTAAACCCGTAAAACACGATAAAACCGCACTTGTGTTCTACGACTCCGGCGGAAAATCAACCTCGGTTCTGCTGGGTTTCCGGTTAATTTGTAGTGATATTTTGCATATTTTTCCAAAATTTGTTTGGTGCGTTGCGTTGTAACAGACCATAAACGGTGCACAATCGTGAATAAACCGGTTTGACATAAATTTCTAAGGTGCTGACACATCGTTTTTGCCTGGGTTTCTACTTTAGGTGCGAATGTTTATCTCAGCGACACTCTCTTATTTGCCCATAATTTGTGCAAGTCGTGATAAACAACTGAAGTAGTATTTGAGCTAAAATTGTCAAAATTCGGCTTAATTCCGCATTTCAAAGCATCGCGAAGTTTACTTGTGCCAACGACGCCCTAAATTTTATAACCACTGCTCTTTGATTTCTAACCAAATCCAATCATTTATTTTTTCATTGAAGTTACAATAGACTACTTTCTATTGGTTGTCATTATTTTGAACTTTTTTATTTCCTGCGTGATAAACAAGCTCATGTTGGTTTTGGCTTTTGTCTATTGGGTGCAGCTTCAACATCAGGCCAATTTGCTTTGTGTGTTCAAACTCGAAATGCATACGAACAACTTGAACTTACTGTTCGTATTGTTCACCGGTCCCATACTAAACCACACGCCTGGATTTTCATTTAAGTTTTTATACTGTAAATTCTAATGAAATGATTTTAATTCAGAATGAGTTGAATTACTGAGCCTGAATTTGGTCTTTGAGAACATAAAACTCTGGGTTGAGTATACTCAATTCGAATTAATCAATAGACTCAGTCGCAATTAAATTAGCTAATACTTAAATGTTTACTGTTATTAACTAATGAAATGACAAGAAATAATTAGCTTTCTTTAGTTGATTAATCAATTCACTGGATGTCATAGTGTAGGAATAGATTCAGGTTGCCGTTTTACAGTGGCACATGAATAGAGAAAACTAACAAACGAAGCGAGCGAGAACCCAAACGCGATTTTGTATTCAATGTATTGTATCCCAACACTATATTTTACTTTGTATCAGTTCAATTGAGTGCAAATATGCAAAAACACTCAAATCACATCCAGTTAATATTAAAAACTTATATTATTAAAGCTGGAATGCCCCAGTTGATAGCGTGCAGAAGTCGTAACAAACGCAATCTTAAACACGACCAGACTTTCTAAAGAAACGGATATACACATGTGACAAGCAAGATTGGTTTTAAAACTTTGCGCAACGCGCAACTACGTTTACAAGTATAATTTTAATTGTCAAACCTTTCCAGGCCTACTTTTTGAACAAACTCAAGTTAATGCAGGCTAATTTAAGAAAAAAATATATAGAAACACAATATTCGTTGTTTTTTTCGGCTTAAAAATTGCTTTATTTGAACAAAAAAATAACATTGCAAGCAGTCTTTTGTAGGATTTGGCATCGTATCATAAAATCTTGCATAACAAAGCTAATAAAATCAGCAGTACAGACTCTACTGATGATCCACTATGTTAATCATAGGGACACGGTAGTGTCACTATTATATGTTTCTTCCAAAAGTGTTCACATTTCTACTATTATATATACAAACGTATGTCATTCAAGATCATGGTAACCGGTGTTCATTCGCTATATTTAAAGAAAATTTGTCGAAGTATTAAACGTAAACGTTTTCATAAGATCGGAACCGCAAAATTTCGCATTGGTATTTGGATTAAAATCTTGTCGCA
>JASANG010000593.1:0-35236 GCA_030248215.1 Enoplolaimus lenunculus
AAATCTTTAAAATTTTTAGCGAAAATTTTGTTATGAATTTTGTGGATTCTCGACATAACACGGATTTTTTTGGAGTTTTTGTGCAATTTTAAAGATCACGGTTCTTTTCAAAACCTGGGATTCTGGTCAAAATATTTTATTCGGAGGATTTACTTCAAATTTTAATTTCAAAATTTGTTCTAACAACCCAAGTATTAAGTCAAAATAAGTTTTTTGTATAATTTTGTGGTAAATTTTTGCTAGAAATCTATTAGAAAAAACCCATAAGATTTATAAATTAAATTAAGCATTTAAGTTTCGGAAATTCTTTAGAGTTTTGTGAAGTCGATAAAGTTCATGCTACCCTTTAATTTTACGAGTATAAAAGGGTTGTGCGCTTGCGTCTAGAGAAGGGTTTCAGTTGTGTATCGCGGCAGAATTGTTGCCGGTTGTTATTACGAATTGACGTTTATTAGCTTCTGAGTTTATTTGGATTTATTCGCTTGGTTATAGCACAAGTGTGCTAGTGTTAGGAATTGCTATAGAGTTGTGTGCAAAATATTGGAGTTTTGTTTAGATAATTTGCGGTCTAAGTCTTGGTTTCGTTGAAGCCCTGGGTGTGAATTACTTTGTGTTTGCAAACCCCAAGTCTGAAAATTTTGTGACATATTTCCGGAAAAGTCTCAGAAGACAGTGTTTTGCGCCTACGGAAGTATAGACCGCAGATAAGTAGTTTATAGAAAATAGCAGAGTTTGGTTTTTCCTTAAGAACACACTGCCGTTTTACTCATTCATTGCCTATTGGTAAAGTAGCTTTGTTTGTGGCTGTGTGCAGTAGTAATTGGTGGCCTGTGTGACCTTAGTAGAGGTTTGTGGTGTTTGATACAAATAGTGACTACGAATTTTTCAACGGAATTTACACAGTAATCAGTGGAATTTTTGGGTCGTATTTGAACATCCTGTCGGAGTATTATTTTTCAACTGTGAAAAAGTCTGGGTATCCTGTTTTATTGAGAACTCTTGGGTCTGACACGTAGTGTGTGTGAAAATTTTATTTTTTATTGCCGGAGTGTACTATTTATTGTGAAGGGTAAAAGTTTGGTGATTTAGATAGTGGTATTCGATAATAGAGAGTGTTTTGGGTAACCCACGGAATACGCTCTTGGGTGTTTTTTAATCAAATTCTGGGTATATTTTTGGAAGGCACTCACGAGTGTTGACCGTGCGACGTTACATTTGGAGGTCCTACCGAGATATCAGTTTTATTAACCGGTAAACGAACTTTGATTGCAAATTTCGACCTAGTGCTAGCCTTTTCCTTCTTAAGGAGTGTTCTCTTAATCGTTTAAAAATTACGGCGCGGTACCAGTTACGTAGTGCTGGTGCTGTAGAATCTAGTGACGACGATTCTGAATTTTCTGAACCCCTCGATAGTAGCTCTCACCTTGTATTGCGAAACCCAAACATGGATAATATAACTCGTAACATAGCCCAGCTTGATGCGGTTGTGAAAGATCTTTCTAACCGTGTAGATGATGGATTAAGAGGATTAAGTGACGATTTTGATTTAATTTCCCAACGCGTACGATTGGGTACGGAACCTGATTTATCAATTTCATTTTTTCGCGGCGATTTAACCGGCGCTGATTTTAATAGTTGGATTGAAACTTTCAATACGTATTGTAATGCTCGTTTAATTGATGATGACATGAAACTTAAGGTATTACCTGCTTATTTAAAACACCAGGCTAAGGATGCATTTGAACGAGTACCTGAGCCATCGAAACGCCGTTTTACGGATTTAGTATCGGCTTTAGAGTCCCAATTCACTACTCCAGAGCGGACTATGTATCATGAAGCAGCTCTTGAGCAGCGACGTCAGCTGCCTGGGGAAGGTGTTGCGGCCTATTTAAAGGCTATTAAGAATGCATGTAGGAGTGTTTACCCTAATTTGGAGAACGCCGCGTTTGACCGCAGAGTTATACACAGGTTCTTCGGAGGTTTACTTCCAACCGAAGCTAAGCTAGAAGTTTTTCGTGACATGCCTAAAACGCTTAAAGAAGCCGAGGACTTAGCTCAGCGCTTAGATATGCAGTCACTGCTCTGTGGAAAACCGACAAGCGTTGATCCTTTGAACATGTCTGTGCCTGCTCCAAAGCAGACTTTGCATACGCTCGCTCGGGGAGTCCAGCTGCTTGCAAATAATCAAAAGCAGCTTATACAGAACATGCGTAGAAACACCTTTAGGAATCCTGAGTTGCAAAATAGATTCCAACCATCTAACGGAAACCGAGGTCCACCAAATAGAGGCCAGCCGAATAGAAACTTTCGAAATTCACGTCCCGATTTTGTTCAGAATTTTCCCCCTCGGGGTCCCAAGTGTTATAATTGTGGAAAAGTTGGACATTTAGCAATGGCCTGTTTGTTACGCAACGGAAATTTTTCTCGGAATAACAGACCCCAACCTCAAAACAATTTTGGACAGTCAACTTATCGACCAAGTTTTCCTGCATCGAACTTTAATCGACCTACAAGGCCTAATATTCCAAACTTACCGGCTTTACCACCTGTACCGGCAGACAAAGTAGTTGTGGCAACCACTCCAGTATCTCGTGATATAAAAGCTGTTAATTCTGGATGTGATTCTAAGCAAGAAATTGAGCGTCTTAAGAAAGAGGTTGCTACTTTGCGTAGTCAAAATGCCCTCTTAGTTGAAAAATCGCTTCCTAAATTTGTCGGAGCTATCCAGGCTACACATCATGTTGCTAAATTTACCCAAACTGAACCTACTTAGCTTGCGCTTATGTTTAGCTTAACGGGTCTTGTCGATTCGAGTTTAACGCAAACATTGCATCAATTACAACCAAAAATTTTCCCTTCTGTGGGAGTTGGGCTTATACCTGAAGGACTACTATTAACCGCAAGTGAATCTATATATTTGCCTGTAGTTGTGCATGCAGGTCAGGATAGAATTAGACCCTGCTCACCCCTTGTGTTTCAAGGTGGTACACCTATTGTTTGTAATTGCACTGGTCAACAACGTTTATTTAACATGGTTAAGAAACAGGCACTTTCTGAATTGGCTAATAGCTACGAGGATACCGTAGATCCTGCATTCTACGAAGAGCTAATGAGGGACATATGTGATAAAAAACCATTTACATGTAATTTTGTTACTTCCGGCCGAAATAGTCGTTTTGTGCCCCTACTTTTGACTGGGTTGACTTCGATCATGGGTACAGACTTGGGATTGCCAATAGTATTAAGTTGTCACATTTGGAACCAAAAATTTTGGCCCTTCAGAATAGTGTCCGACTTTTAAATGATGAAATTACTGAAAATTCTGAGGCGATTCATAAACTGAACATCAATCAACAGCATGTATTTGCCATAACCCATGAGATACAAAAGTATGTAGAGCAAACCCGAATTACAATGAGTTGTAGTTTAACTGAATCGGTAACGATTTCGCATTTTATTTCACAATCAAATCAGTTTATAAATGGAGTACGTAAAGTGGTGGACGCATTAGTCCTTGCTAGTGATAGTGGTCGTTTATCCGTGGCGATTATGTCTGCGTCTCAAATTATGCACCATACAGGTTATATTGCGCATGCCAATGTCAAAAAATGTTCAGTCCTTTTAATGCCTAGCTAATTTGTTTGCACCCTAAAAAAATAAGGTTACAATTCTTAGCTAGCTATCAAAAAAGACCATTAAAATAAAGTGATAGTCCAAAAATAGCTTGAAAAAAAACAGCACCCCTTAAAAATACCGTGTAAATTTTGTGGCTGTTAAAAACTTTCATTGATTTAAAATAGCACTTGTTTGGCAGATACTTTTGTATGCGTTATTATCAGTTTCCAAATGCAACTTTTCGGCCTAGTTCACAACATTTTGTAGCCCAGCTGCAGAAATCCCTGACCTTCGACAAAAATATAAAATAACAACCTGTCAAAATACCCTATCGTTTTTGGCGAATGCCCCAAATATGACATGAAAAAAAACTACACACTAGCTAAATAAAATGAAAAAAGTTATTACGAAGAAGGAATGTTTTTAATTTTTTCGCCCCCACCAACTAAACATGGACATTTTTTGACATTGGCGTGCGCAATATAACCTGTATGGTGCATTAAGAAACTTGTTAAAAAGGACCCAACCTTGCGAACTTCAGTATATTTACATGACCCAGGTCTATTCTATCACTTTGTTAAAGTATACCCAGTGTTACTGGATATTCGCAAAACTACCTTTTGCATAATTTTGGAAATTCCTCTTATAAGAATTAAGAACGTGTTGCCGCTCATGCGAGTTATTAATGTTGGGTTTAACCTTCCTTCGAAGCAAGGCATGGCACGATTATCTTTACCTAAGTTTGTAACTTACGATCGAATGTTTAGTAAGGGGTATTACCACGAAGTAAAGTCTGAATATTGTGACAAACGTAGTGGTTTATGGTACTGTGGGTTGGAAGCTTTGCCAACTAGCGGGGCAGATAGTTGTTTTAGGGCAATGCGTCATGCGTTGCTGCATAATAATACTTGAGCAATAGAAGTTAAAGAAATGTCGGCCGGTACACATATTGAAACTACTCGGGTTGGATTGCTTTTGCGAACTTCGGAACCAAATGTAAAGCTCACAAGAACAAAAAAATTGCTCTCCGCATCTAAAATTGAAACGATGCGGGTGCAGGAACGTGGGGTTATGTTTGTGCCTTTTGCAAATTTTAGTATCCTGATTGTTGGAGACCGTGTACTTATGTCAACTTCTAGGCCCGCTTTTAACTTTGAAATTTGACCTGACATTCAATTTAACTTCACATTACATCAAGATATGGTGCCACCGCCAGTGTGGGGAAGCTTAGAAAACGTAGAGTATCAGTCTAATTTGACTCGTACTCGTTTAAAGAGGGAGCTTTTGTCTTTTACCTCTAGTGCTGGTTTCAATTTACCGTATAGTGATATATTAAGTTATATAGCGGTCGGGTAGGTGATTTTGATAGTGGGTATATGTGGTATATATGCCTGGTATGGTAAATGGTTAACGTGTTTGTGCCGTTGTTGTAAGTCGAATAGACAGGAACATTCATCCCCTGTGCAAGTAATATGTAATTCCCCTGAGACCGAAACTTTGGAATTACCCATGCATTCAACTGTTGTTGGATCGTCGAAATTTTTATCTGGTAAACGAAAACGAACCTTGCAGTTTTCAACTATTCTTCCCCCGAGTCATAGCGAAGTGGAAACTGTTTTGACTTTAGGTCCCTCCCTTTCGGACATTGAAATTTTTCTTGACGATATATCTGTACGAGCCGTCATCGATACCGGCAGTAATATTACAGTTATGTCATCGGAAACTTTTCGAAAATTGAATAAACCCGAAACTGCTCTCGTTCCAGTACCTGCCACCACCGCTGTTGGGGTTACGGGTCATGCATTACCTTTGAAAGGTGCTATTAAGGTAGAAATCGAAATAGGTTCTAAATCTCTACCTTTCCACGTGTTTGTATCAGATGAATGCGCCCACCCAGCAATATTAGGGGTTGATTTGTTACGACAATTTGGCACTATAAGTTTACATTACGCAAATGGGTTTGTCAAGCTTGGAAAAATGCAATTAATGATGGGACATCGGTCAAGCCAAAATGTCCTTCTGCCAGATACTACACTTATCCCTTCAAGATCAGAGGTGCTTATACCGTGCGAAGTAAAAGGGTTTGGATGTGAGGGTGATGTGTATTTTGAACCAGATTATAAGCTCATTAAGGTATATGGTCTAAACACGGTTGAATTAATATTAAGTGATGCGGATAATGTTGTTATTCCCTTGCGATTACTTAATATGTCGAATTGTCCGGTGCGTCTTTATAAGGGCATGACCGTTGGTAGAATAGAACCCTTATATACCTGTGTTTTACCTACAGTATTGAACTTACAATCGTTTAGTCACCAATCAAATTTTAATTTGCCATCTGATTTAAAATTAGAGGAGTGTGACATTTCTGGAAGCGAAAAGTCAAAGCTGATTGAATTATTTTTGGAATGTAATGATGTTTTTGCAAATCATGACTACGACTGTGGAACTATATCAGTAGTTTAACATTCAATTGACACTGGGAACGCAGTAGCAATCAAGCAAAGGCCTTATCGAGTGCCTGTTCAATCTAAGGATAAAGTGGATACTGAGTTAGGCAATATGTTACGTTATGGAATCATCGAACCATCTACCAGTCCCTGGGCTAGCCCAATGGTTGTACTTAAAAAGAAAGACGGCAGGTCTTTACGCATTTGTATTGATTACCGAAAACTAAATGCCGTGACCAAGAAGGATTGTTTTCCACTCCCGAACATTAATGAATTACTGGAATGCATAGGAAAAGCACAGTATTTTAGTGTGATTGACTTAATATCGGGATATTGGCAAGTGCCTATGGCTTCGAATTCAATTGAGAAGACTGCCTTTATTACCCCGGCTGGGCTGTACCAGTTTACTAAAGTGCCTTTTGGTTTATGTAACGGTCCCGCGACTTTTCAACGTACACTTGAGGCCGCCCTGCGTGGATTAGTTGAGCGTATCTGTCTTATTTATATAGATGATATATGCGTGTTCTCTGAAACAATTGACGAACATCTTAGACGTTTGCGTCTTGTATTTGAACGATTAAGGGATGTCGGTCAAAAGGTTAAACCGGCTAAATGTAACTTTTTGAGAAAGGAAGTCCCTTATTTAGGTCACATTATATCCGCTGAAGGCTTGAAGCCAGATCCGAAAAAAATAGAAGCTGTTCAACATTACCCTGTCAGTACAAGTTCTGCATGCCCGCGGGTAATGGGTCATCAACGTTATACTGCGCGCACAACTGTAAAACTTGTTCATGTCTGGGTAAGGACCTATGTCATTTTTAGGAACTCTATAAGAAGGATGTTATATTTAGAACTAGTCTCTTTCCAGAGTCCAAGGACACGCAGACATCCAACTCACAGGATCTGCAATATCATTACAGTCATAGTACACAGTGCTTAATGTCCTTACATCATAACGAGACACTGTTCGAAGGGACTATTGTTGTACATTTTTTGGCAGAAGCTATGCACAAAAAATTAAAAAGTGTTTCGCAGAAACAATGCTGTATCGAGTCTGCGTTTTGACAGTAGTCACTACCGAGGGACTCTGTTTTGTCACTACTCCCATGGAACACTGTCAGGACAAAACCGGCTGTTTAAGAGCAGGGTGTGTGTGTTTAGATTGTGCCTTGGCAGCAAATCCTGCGGTCGTGTTGTATTTTTGGTCAAACATTCATAGCAGATGAAGACAATATTTTTAAAGTTTCCATTTAATATTCTGAAACATGAGAAAGCACGTCGGTTACTACTGATAAATAATGGTGGAATGTGCAGAATTACGAGGCGTAGAGCAATAGTTCCTTCGAACAGTGTCTCGTTATGGTGTAAGGACATTAAACACTCTGTACTATGGCTGTTATGACATTGGAGATCCTGTGGGTAGGATATCTGCGTGTCCGTGGACTCTGGAAAGAGACAAGTTCTAAATATAACATCCTTCTTATAGAGTTCCTAAAAATAACACAGGTCCTTACCCAGACATAGAACAAGTTTTACAGTTGTGCGCGCAGTATAACGTGGATGACCCATTACCCGCGGACATGCAGAACTTGTACTGAGTTCTTTTCAAAGTATTCAAGTTATGCTGGATCTGTTATAAATGTATTTCTGGAAATGGTCATAATTCCGAATTGAGACTTTGTACTGAAATATTATAAAAACAATACCTTTGGTTCTCACGAGGTTTCTTTTAACTGCTGCATATGTTGCCAACGGTTTATGCAAGAGGCCATCACTTAATATGTACCGTGTTGTTCTCTTTTTGGTAGGTGGCCTTCCAATCAGCAGAATCCTTCAAACTGGATTTGCTCCTTGTTCTTCTTCGCGCCTTGATAATGCTTTCGTTCAACATTTTAAGTTATAATAACATTTTTAGCATTTCCAAACTCTGTTTTATAGATAATTGTCCAATTGAAATATATTATGTATGTGAGCAAAGTACAATCTCATGCTATATACGTGCGATAAGGCCTGGTTCACTGAGATTTTCGTTTAAAACTAAAATTCTATATCTGAAAATTCTTCCTTTAATACTCAAAAAATTTTCTGACAAGAACTTGGGCCCGATTGAAGCCTCGCCGCCAGTTATACCTATAACATATTTTAATATGTAAATATATTATATACACATATTGTATAATACGATTCCTGAACATAGTGTTCCCTACAACTGTCAGGGGCTCGATTTTTTTGAACAGGCATAAAAGAAAACTGTAAAATGTTTGATGCCATTTTATGGTTACAGTTCTTGTTTTGCAGGCCATATACATTGTAAGACTGACTTTCCGGCTAGAAGTTATACGAAGGCAAAATATGCGTCAACGGTTGTTCGCAAAAATTTGTGTCGTTTCAAAAAGTTTGAATACGATTTCAGTATTATGTTATGAATAGATTTCAGATTCGGGTCACGTTTCGGTTTTGAGAAATTTTAGTTCCGGATCGCTTTTCAATTTTGAAAAATATTCCGGTTCCGCGTTAACTTTTGAAAAATTTCGGCCCGGATCCTATTTGAAGCTATAATAACTTTCGACAGTAAGTCCACCCTTGGTTTTCAAAAATTCTTGGTCCGATTATTGAATGTTTGATTTGCAAAGAGTGGACGTGGGAGACAAACCAAAAACTCCCTGTTAACCTTCTTTTTCTGAAAGTAGTATTAAATACATTTTTGACTGGAGCCATTGTGTGCGATAGCTACAATTGGATTGACGTTTCACATTTGTGAGAGATCGCTTTATTGTCATTTGCAAGGATCTGCCATTTTATACATGGTTAAAACTAAAGCTGAATCAACAATGAAAATGTCAAAGTAAAATACATTTGCAGTGATGGTATTTAACGGTGTTTTAAATCTCGTGGTGTACTGTTTACTGCTGATTAGAATATTTTGCTTGATTTTACTGTTCAATTCTTTAGTGCTCTCATGAAAGTAGAGTGGAGGATAGGGTTAGACGTAAATATGAATAAAAGATTTGGATGTTGAAAAGGGTTTTTAAATAATTAGTGTAGTTTTGCAATTGTTCAAGTCTTCTTGTCAATCTTTCCGGTCGCTTCGCTCGTGAATTTGGCAAAACTTAACTTTTATTTTTACTCCTACTAGCCGAGACACACCCCAATTGAAAATCTTGTCAGCGCGAATGAGTTATTTTGTCTTCTACATATGCATACCTTAATTGCATCAGCAGAAAATATCAAGCCGTTTTTCAATTTTTATACTTAGTTCAGTTTCCGGTATTTTACAAGCTGTTTACACCATGCTTTATTATTTTGTCACAGTGTTACCCAATATGCTAATAGGGACAAAACGTGTCGCAAGCTGCCCCGGTTATAACGCAAACCCCGCATTAGGTAGTTGCGTAAAAATGAAAACTGTCGCTTTCAATAACATTGTCAAATTATTAATTTAAAGTCTAATATTTCATTCAAATATAATTCTACAGAGATGACCAGTCGTTTTGTGGTTTCCGTTCTGCTGTTTGTTGCAATTCTTAGTGCAATGTTTGCCAAATATGGGGTAGAAGCGAGAAGCGTTGGTTTAGGCGGAAGCGGTGAGGGGCTGGAAGTGCCGGCGAAAAAACGAAACCAAATGGAGTAGTGAGTTTACTCTTGTACAACTCCTTCGCAGGCTTTAGAAGGCTCATCTTTTTACGCTTAGTCTTACGTTTACATCTTAGGTAACGAGTTTAGAATACAAATAAGGTTGAAATACAAACTTACACGCGGCTGTGAATCTTTTTAAGAGGTCCAAATCTTCTATGAGACTGAAAATGCTTTAAAGTTTTTTTCAAGTATTTCTTAAAACTTGTGTTTTGTCATTTTAGCAGGATTTTTCAATATATTGCAAAAAATGTGTGATTATTATCGCTTTCCTACACATATATTAAATAACAATTTATCTTAAAGCTTCTTCACAACGCGCGTTGAAATTGGCTGTTTGAAAAGCGATCAGTATTTAAAGTAGTACTTAACCACTATTGAAGGAGTGTTTTTGCAACTTTTAATAGTGTTTAATTTGTCATAAGGTTTGATTTAGCAGAGATGAAAGATTATTAGGTGGGAGAAGAAAGTAGAATGAGTTTAAGTTTGTGATTAGAGGATAAAAAAGAGAAAAAGGTAATATTAAGTGATGGGGTTGATAAAGTTGGAAATATGAGAGTTAAAGAAGCTGTGAGGAGAAAAAGGTATTGTATTTGTATAATTAGTAAAGTGATTGGATTATGACATTTAGAAATATATTTATAAAGATAGATAATTGATATTTGAAAGAATAGTAAGTTCTGATTCGGGTAGGGTATATTATATGGGAAATGTAAAATTGTTTATGTTGGTAAGGACTTGTGTTATTTTTTAGGAATTATAAGAAGGATGTTATATTTAGATTTCTTTTCCAGAGTCACGGACAGCAGATATTACCAAGGATTCAATGATAACAGCCATATACAGAGTGTTTAATGTCTTACACTACGAGAATGTTCAAGGAATATTGTCTAGCTTATTTGCAATTCAATTATTTATAGTAGTACGACGTGCTTTCTCATGTTTCAGAATATTAAATGGAAACTTTAAAAATATTGTCTTCATCTGCTATGATTGTTTGACAAAAATACAAACGACCGAGGATTTGCTGCCAAGGCAAATTAAACAAACACTGTCTTAAAAGGGTTTTGTCTAAGTGTTATGGGGAGTGAAAAAAGAGTCTGGTAGTGACTACTGTCAAAAGAGACTCGATACAGCATTGTTTCTGCGAAACACTTTTTAATTTTTTGTGATAGCTTCTGCAAAAAATGTACAAAATAGTCCTTCGAAAGTGTCTCGTTATGATGTAAGGACATTAAGATGTGTATATGATGTATGATATTGAGATTGTGAGTTGGTGTTGGTGTCTGGATTGGAAAGAGATAGTTTAATATAAATCTTCTTAGAGTTTAAAAATGAATAGGTCTTACCCAATAACAAGTTTTACAGGTTGTGCGCGCAGTATAAGTTGATGACCCATTACGCGGCATGCGAATTGTACTGACAGGGTAATGTTGATTAGCTTCTATTTTTTGGATCTGGCTTCAAGCCTTCAGCGGAAATAATGTGACCTAAATAAGGGACTTCCTTTCTCAAAAAGTTACATTTCGCTGGTTTAACCTTTAGACCGACATCCCTTAATCGTTCAAATACAAGACGCAAACGTCTAAGATGTTCGTCAAAGGTTTCAGAGAACACGCATATAGCATCTATATAAATAAGACAGATACGCTCAACTAATCCACGCAGGGTGGCCTCAAGTGTACGTTGAAAAGTCGCGGGAGCGTTACATAAACCAAAAGGCATTTTAGTAAACTGGTACAGCCCAGTTGGTTTAATAAAAGCAGTCTTCTCAACTGAATTCGAAGCCATAGGCACTTGCCCATATCCCGATATTAAGTCCATCACACTAAAATACTTTGCTTTTCTTATGCATTCCAGTAAATCATTAATGTTCGGGAGTGGAAAACAATCCTTCTTGGTCACGGCATTCAGTTTTCGGTAATCAATACAAATGCGTAAAGACTTGCCGTCTTTCTTTTTAAGTACGACCATTGGACTAGCCCAGGGACTGGTAGATGGTTCGATGATTCCATAACGTAACATATTGCCTAACTCAGTATCCACTTTATCCTTAGATTGAACAGGCACTCGATAAGGCCTTTGCTTGATTGCTACTGCGTTCCCAGTGTCAATTGAATGTTCAACTACTGATAGAGTGCCACAGTCGTAGTCATGTTTTGCAAAAACATCATTAAATTCCAAAAATAATTCAATCAGCTTTGACTTTTCATTTCCAGAAATATCACACTCCTCTGATTTCAAATCAGATAGCAAATTAAAATTTGATTGGTGACTAAATAAATTGTAAGTTCAACTGTAGGTAAAACACAGGTATCTAAGGGTTCTATTCTACCAACGGTCATGCCCTTATAAAGACGAACCGGACAATTCGACATATTAAGTAATCGCAAGGGAATAACAACATTATCCGCATCACTTAATATTAATTCAACCGTGTTTAAACCATATACCTTAATGAGCTTATAATCTGGTTCAAAATACACATCACCCTCACATCCAAACCCTTTTACTTCGCACGGTATAAGCACCTCTGATCTTGAAGGGATAAGTGTAGTATCTGGCAGAAGGACATTTTGGCTTGACCGATGTCCCATCTTTAATTGCATTTTTTCAAGCTTGACAAACCCATTTGCGTAATCTAAACTTATAGTACCAAATTGCCGTAACAAATCAACCCCTAATATTGCTGGGTGGGCGCATTCATCTGATACATACACGTTGAAAGGTAGGGATTTAGAACCTATTTCGATTTCTACCTTAATAGCACCTTTCAAGGGTAATGCATGACCCGTAACCCCAACAGCGGTGGTGGCGGGTACTGGAGTTTCGGGTTTATTCAATTTTCGAAAAGTTTCGGATGACATAACTGTAATATTACTTCCGGTATCGATAACGGCTCGTACAGATATATCGTCAAGAAAAATTTCAATGTCCGAAAGGGAGGGACCTAAAGTCAAAACAGTTTCCACTTCGCTATGACTCGGGGGAAGAATAGTTGAAAACTGCAAAGTTCGTTTTCGTTTACCAGATAAAAATTTCGGCGATCCAGCAACAGTTGAATGCATGGGTAATTCCAAAGTTTCGGTCTCTGGGGAATTACATATTACTTGCACAGGGGATGAATGTTCACGTCTATTCGACTCCAGGCATATATACCACATATACCCACTATCAAAATCACCAACCCGACTGTTATATAACTTAATATATCACTATACGGTAAATTGAAACCAGCACTAGAGGTAAAAGACAAAAGCTCCATCTTTAAACGAGTACGAGTCAAATTAGACTGATATTCAACGTTTTCTAAGCTTCCCCACACTGGCGTTGGCAGCATATCTTGATGTAATGTGAAGATAAATTGAATGTCAAGTGAAATTTCAAAGTGAAAAGCGGACCTAGAGGTTGACATAAGTACATGGTCTCCAACAATCAGCATACTAAATTTTGTAAAAGGCACAAACATAACCCCACGTTCCTGCACCCGCGTCGTTTCAATTTTAGATGTGGAGAGCAATTTTTTGTTCTTGTAAGCTTCACACTTGGTTCCGAAGTACGCAAAAGCAATCCAACCCGAGTAGTTTCAATATGTGTGCCGGCCGACATTTCTTTAACTTCTATTGCGCAAGTATTATTATGCAGTAACGCTTGACGCATTGCCCTAAAGCAACTATCTATCCCGCTAGTTGGCAAAGCTTGAAACCCACAGTACCATAAACCACTACGTTTGTCACAATCTTCAGACTTTTCTTCGTGGTAATACCCCTTACTAAACATTCGATCGTAAGTTACAAACTTAGGTAAAGATAATCGTGCCATACCTTGCTTCGAAGGAAGGTTAAACCCAACATTAATAACTCGCATGAGCGGCAACACGTTCTTAATTCTTATACGGGGAATTTCCAAAATTATGCCAAAGGTAGTTTTTCGAATATCTAGTAATACAGGGTATTCTTTAACAAAGCGATAGAATAGACCTGGGTCAAGTAAATATACTGAAGTTCGCAAGGTTGGGTCTTTTTTAACAAGTTTCTTAATTTGAGACGCAGACATAATCGCAACGGATAAACGACCACTATCACTAGCAAGGACTAATGCGTCCGCCTCTTTACGTACTTCATTTATAAGCTGATTTGATTGTGAAATAAAATGCGAAATCGTTACCGATTCAGTTAAACTACATGTCATTGTAATTCGGGTTTGCTCTACATACTTTTGTATTTCCTGGGTTATGGCAAATACGCGCCGTTGGTTGATGTTCAATTTATGAATCGCCTCAGAATTTTCAGTGATTTCATCATTTAAAAGTCGTACACTATTCTGAAGGGCCAAAATTTTCGGTTCCAAATGTGACAATTTAATACTATTGGCAATCCCAAGTCCTGTGCCCATGATCGAAGTCAAACCAGTCAAAAGTAGGGGCACAAAACGACGATTTCGGCCCGAAGTCACAAAATTACATGTAAATGGCTTTTTATCACATATGTCCCTCATTAGCTCCTCGTAGAACGCCGGATCTACGGTATCCTCGTAGCTATTAGCCAATTCAGAAAGTGCCTGTTTCTTATCCATGTTAAATAAACGTTGTTGACCAGTGCAATTGCACACAATAGGTGTACCACCTTGAAACACAAGGGTGAGCAGGGTCTAATTCTATCCTGACCTGCATGCACAACTACAGGCAAGTATATAGATTCACTTGAAGTTAATACTAGTCCTTCAGGTATAAGCCCAACTCCCACAGAAGGAAAATTTTTTGGTTGTAATTGATGCAATGTTTGCGTTAAACTCGAATCGACAAGACCCGTTAAGCTAAACATAAGCGCAATCACAGTACAGAGCAAAATATTCCATGGCTTAAGTGGTTGAACTTTGCGCATACTTGATCGCCTGGGATACGTGTTTCGAACCCGGGGTTTACCTGTAACAGCTTCATTAAAATTTGAAGAAGTAGGTTCAGTTTGGGTAAATTTAGCAACGTGATGTGTAGCCTGGATCGCTCCGACAAATTTAGGAAACGATTTTTCAACTAAGAGGGCATTTTGATGCGCAAAGTAGCAACCTCTTTCTTAAGACGCTCAATTTCTTGCTTAGAATCACATCCAGAATTAACAGCTTTTGTATCACTAGATACTAGAGTGGTAGCCACAACGGCTTTGTCTGCCGGGACAGGTGGTAAAGCCGGTAAGTTTGGAATATTAGGCCTCGTAGGTGGATTAAAGTTCGATGCAGGAAAACTTGGTCGATAAGTTGACTGTCCAAAATTACTTTGAGGTTGGGGTCTGTTATTCCGAGAAAAATTTCCGTTGCGTAACAAACAGGCCATTGCTAAATGTCCAACTTTTCCACAATTTTAACACTTGGGACCCCAAGGGGAAAAATTCTGAACAAAATCGGGACGTGAATTTCGAAAGTTTCTATTCGGCTGGCCTCTATTTGGTGGACCTCGGTTTCCGTTATATGGTTGGAATCTATTTTGCGAGTCAGGATTCCTAAAGGTGTTTCTACGCATGTTCTGTATAAGCTGCTTTTGATTATTTGCAAGCAGCTAGACTCTCCGAGCGAGCGTATGCAAAGTCTGCTTTGGAGCAGGCACAGACATGTTCAAAGGATCAACGCTTGTCGGTTTTCCACAGAGCAGTGACTGCATATCTAAGCGCTGAGCTAAGTCCTCGGCTTCTTTAAGCGTTTTAGGCATGTCACGAAAAACTTCTAGCTTAGCTTCGGTTGGAAGTAAACCTCGGAAGAACCTATGTATAACTCTGCGGTCAAACGCGGCGATGTCCAAATTACGGTAAACACTCCTACATGCATTCTTAATAACCTTTAAATAGGTCGCAACACCTTCCCCAGGCAGCTGACGTCGCTGCTCAAGGGCTGCGTCATGATACCTAGTCCACTCTAGGGTAGTCAATTGGGCCTCTAAAGCCGATACTAAATCCGTAAAACGGCGTTTCGATGGCTCAGGTACTCGTTCAAATGCATCCTTAGCCCGGTCTTTTAAATAAGCAGGTAATACCTTAAGCTTCATGTCGTCATCAATTAACCGAGCATTGCAATATGTATTGAAAGTTTCAATCCAACTTTGAAAATCAGAGCCGGTTAAATCGCCGCGAAAAAATGAAATTGATAAAACAGGTTCCGTACCCAATCGTACGCGTTGGGAAATTAAATCAAAGTCGTCACTTAATCCTCTTAATCCATCATCTACACGGTTAGCAAGATCTTTCACAACCGCATCAAGCTGGGCTATGTTACGAGTTATATTATCCATGTTTGGGTTTCGCAATACAAGGTGAGAGCTACTATCGAGGGGTTCGGAAAATTCAGAATCGTCGTCACTAGATTCTAGATCACCAGCACTACATAACTGGTAGCAGGCTGTAAGTTTTAAACGATTAAGAAAACTCTCTTTAAGAGGGAAAAGGCTAGCACTAGGTTGAAATTTGCAATCAAAGTTCGTTTACCGGTTAAAAAAACTGATATCTCGGTGTGACCTCCAAATGTAACGTCGCACGTTCAACACTCGTGAGTCCTTCCAAAAATATACCCAAATTGGATTACAATAACACCCAAGAGCGTATTCCGTGGGTTACCCAAAAACACTCTCTATTCTCGAATACCACTATCTAAATCACCAAATTTTATCCTTCACAAAGAGCAGTATACTTCGCTCACAAAAAATAAAATTTTCACACACAACTACGTGTCAGACCCAGGGGTTCTCAATAAAACAGGATACACAAACTTTTCCACAATTGAAAAATAATACTCCGACAGGATGTTCAAATACGACACAAAAAACTCCACTGATTACTGAGTAAATTTCGTTGAAAAATTCGTAGTCACTACTTGTACCAAACAGCACAAACCTCTACTAAGGCCACACAGGCCACCAATTACTACTGCACACAGCAACGAACAAAACTAATTTACCAATAGGCAATGAATGAGTAAAACGGCAGTGTGTCCTTAAGGACAAACCAAACTCTGCTATTTTCTATAAACTACTTATCTGCGGTCTATACTTCCTTGGCCCAAAAACACTGTCTTCTGAGACTTTTCCGGAAATTTGACCAAAAATTTTCAGACTTGGGGTTTGCAAACATATCGTAATTCACCCTCAGGGCTTCACCAAAATCAAGACTTAGACCGCAAAGTATCTAAACAAAACTTCAATATTTTGCACACAGCTCTATAACAGTTCCGCACATTAGCACAGTAGTGCTCTAACCAAGCGAATAAATCCAAATAAACTCAGAAGCTAATAAACGTCAATTCGAAATAACAACCGGCAACAACTCTGCCGCGATACACAACTGAAGCCCCTCTCTAGATGCAAGCGCACGACCCTTTTATACTCGTAAAATTAAAGGGTAGCATGAACTTTATCGATTTCACAAAACTCTAAAGAATTTCCGAAACTTAAATGATTAATTTAATTTATAAATCTTATGGGTTTTATCTAATAGATTTCTAGCAAAAATTTACCACAAAATTATACAAAAAACTTATTTTGACTTAATACTTGGGTTTTTAGAACAAATTTTGAAATTAAAATTTGAAGTAAATTCTCCGAATTAAATATTTTGACCAGAATTCCAAGTTTCTAAAACAACCCTGATATTTAAAAGTGCATAAAAAGTCAACAAATCCCATGTTTTGTCGAAAATCCGCAAAATTCAAAACAAAATTTTCGCTAAAATTTACAAAAATTTACCTAAAAGCTAAGCTTTGACTAGAATCTATAATATTTCAAAACAAAATTATTCCGCAAATTTAAGTAATTCCACGAACTAATAAATATTTTGACTTCCCTCGGCGTTTAACGTGCTTTCTAATTCTTAGAATTATCGTATTTTAAATCTGCCTAAACGGGGCTACATAGCCATATTCGTATTTCAAAATTCTAATTTTAGCTCTCAAGCTTAAAATCACACGCTTTGAACTTATAGCAAAAATGACTATCAGAGTCTACGAATTATGTTAAAGTTTAAGTGGGTATTGTTTTCCCTTACATCCCGGTTCATTTTATCCAAGAGGCACACTCTCCTGTATAATAATTTTAATCCGTACTCAAGCAAAACTTTAAAACCAGGCACCACAATAAATTATACACATGAAGAAGATACATTCAAATTACAGCACCTAAATTCCATGCGCTTGACTGCCACACACGCAATTCATACACACATCGCACCCCATTACACATAAGTGAAATAGGTGGGTGTACACAGAAGGATTTGACAAACATATAATAACTATGTATTAGCTTAACCAAAGAAGGGATAAGGTGACACAAAAATTCCAAAGTAAATTTCCGTTAATCAAATTACTTCCAATCAACAACCGTTCTTTGCAAAAAAATTTTTTTCGAACGTAAAAACTGATGCATTATGTTTCCAGGAGTTCATGAAGCTGCCCCCGTAAACACCTCTCAGATAAACCAACACTAGTGAGTCGTTCGTCTAGTGTCGAACAATTAACAGCAGTCAAAATTTTTATACAACTTCGCATGTTACCACAACTTAGGAGGGAAACAAGCTGTTCGTATTCCCCCAATTCACTACAATACACACATACCTGATCGTAAATACCTACACTTTAATCCGCACCAATTAAAAAACCGCACTGCAACATGTACAACACTACATTCTGCCAGCACGCATACATATGCCGCAAATATATTCACACATGCATACATATATACATAAGCACTTACAATATTTACAAAAAAATCAAAAAGATAAACTAATGAAAGGGGAACCCAAAAAAAACAAAAACAAAATCTGAAAATTTTAAAACAAAGGGGGTATTCAGTGTAAACTTAATACTCCAAGTTGTAATCGCTCAAAATTAGTAGTAAGGGGGTAGTAATTAAAAATTCATACCCCCTGCTAAATTTTCAAACCCCCGTGTAACAATACATTGTAAGACTGACTTGCGGGTAGAAGTTTATATGAAGGCAAAATATGCGTAAACGGTTGGACGTAAAAATTTGTGTCTTTTCAAAAAGTTTAAATATAATTTCAGTATTCCGTTATGAAAAGACTTCGGATTTAGGTCAGGTTTCGAGTTTGAGAAATTTCAGTTCCGGTTTTGAAAAATTCGAGGTCCGGATCCTGTTTGAAGCTCTAATAACATTCGACTGTAAGTGCGCCCTTGGTTTTCAAAAATCCTAGTGCCGATTTTTGAATGTTTCATTTGCAAAGACTGCACGTGGGCGACAAACCAAGAACACCCTGCTAACCTTTTTTCTAAAATTTATATATTTATACCTACATATCTATATATGTATATATGTAGTAGTTTTAAACACATTATTGACTGGAGTCATTGTGTGCGATAGCTGCAATTTGATTTACGTTTCACATTTGTGAGATCGCTTTATTGTCATTTTGCAGGAATCTGCCATTTTATACATGGTTGAAACTAAAGCTGAATCAACAGTGAAAATGTCAAAGTAAAATCCTTTTGCAGTGTTGGTATTTAACGGTGTTTTAAATCTCGTGGTGTACTTTTTACTGCTGATTAGAATATTTTGCTTGATTTTACGTTTAAAGTGTCTTCTCTCACGCAATACGTAGCCAATGGAGGACTGAATGGAATAGATCATCACAATCATGAACCAAAAACGTTCTGCAACTGTTGGAAAGCGATTTAAAAACTAAAGTTATGTATAGCTTGTTGCTCGCTTCGTTCGCGAAGTTTTCTGTAAAACGAAACCCTCATTCTAACTCCTAGTAGCCGAGACCCACCCCAATTGAAAATCTTGGCAGCGCGAATGAGTTATTTTGTCTTCTTCATACGCAAACCTTAATTGCATCAGCAGAAACTATCAAGTTTTTTAAAATTTTTATACTTAGTTCAGTTTCCGGTGTTTTACTATCTGTTTACACCTTGCTTTATTATTTTGTCACAATGTTAACCAATATGCTAATAGAAACAAAACGTGTCCTAAGCTGTCCCGGTTATAGCGTAAACCCCGCATTAGGTACATGCTCAAAAAATGAAAACCGTCGCTTTCCACAGTCCAAATTCAAAACATAATTAACAAGACAAACGGTATAATTTGTTCATTTAGAAATTGTGTCAAAAATAAAAATAATCTTAAACGCTTTCGCTGTTTTGACAGCATCGTTCCAAAAACCTTTTATAAAAACGGAGAAACTCACTGAAATAAATCACTTACTGTTTGAGAAAATGCTATTTAAGCTTGCATATAAAATCGCTTTTATTCAAGATGCAGTCTAACCTACATCCTGGGCAGCTATTCACGACAAACATTGCAGCAAGTGGGGAGCATTTTTACCAACCGTCTCCTAGCACATTAATGCAGAAATGATGTCTATGTCGGAACCTCCGATGAGAGGCGTTAGGCACGCTGATAAGGCAACGAGTGCTGACAACGACCTGGTAGAGGAAGTAGCACTGAGTTATCAGAACGCACCCAAAAGTTGCTCACGCAACTATGACTTCAACTTGTAGGGCTAAAAGACCAAGTATGCAACGAAATATCGGTTGGGCGCGAAGCAATCAGTAGTCAAATGACCAAGCAGCATGAGCAAATATCACAAGTTATTTACGTACTTAAATCATTGATAAAACACCAAATCGAACGATTTTATATACTCGAAACATAAATTATTGATTTGCAGATTGCATCTGCTCACTTTCTCTATTAGATGAATCTTACTGGATTTGTCGAGTTGTTTCTTCCTGTAACAGTTTTTAGATTCAGAATTTTGCGTTCATGTCAGTCATTTTGTCCCATGTTGAATCGACGTGAAAATAAAATTTTGTGTTATGAATAGCGGTTTGTAGACAAAATGTGAATGTCACATGATATTGGCTTACACATTCCGTATCTCCAGAAATCATCATATACAAACAGCCATATGTCACATGATACCGCGCGACATTTATGGAAATATCATATGATATTCCGAAATTCTACTTAATATCACGTGATATTATGCAGAACAATGAAATTTATGCGCACGAATAATATAACAAAAAACCAGATAATTTAGCTGTATGTGATTTCCAATACTAAATCAGCTTCTATTTTTCTGTTTCTACAGAAAGTTCTGCTTAAATATATTCCTCAGTACAAATAATTTAAACTTTAAATTTCAGTATAACTTAATTTTCTACAGGTCATTCAGGCTTTACCACAACCTTGCATACATTTTAAAACATGTCATATGATACTGACGTACAATATTTCGAGTATCGTATGATATTGCAGTACAAAGAGTGGATGTCACATTAAGATAGCAGACAATTCAAATGTTTTGAATTCGACAACGGATTTATGCGGGATTCACGTTATAACTGGGGCAGCTTAGAACACGTTTTGTCTCTATTACAATAGCGGGCAACATTTTGTCTGCACGTTGATCCGCTATTGTATTCAAAAAAATTCCATTGTCTGCTATCCTGATGTGACATTCACTGTTTGTAATGCAATATCATATGCGGGGTAAACGTTATAACCGGGGACAGCTTGGGACACGTTTAGTCCCTATTAGTCTATTGGGTAACATTTTGTCTGCTAATAGACTCTATATCATATTTAGAAAGTCGTATTTATCTGCTATCATCATGTGTAGGTCACATTTTGTTCCTGAATATCATATGATATTCGACGTATTGTCAGCGAATATCATATGATATATTTTCAAATGTCTCTGAACTTAAGGTAACATACGCAAATTGTCCTGTGGAATATCATGTGATACTAAAATTTGAAATTTGAATTTTTGAATTATGACACTTTTTCTAAGCTGTTTTGTGCCGGAAATAAACTTGCAGACGTGTATTTGGTATTTTAAGAACAGCTGTGCCTCTACCGTCCGACTTCCTATTAATTTATTAGCCCCCTAAAATTCCACTGTACGCTGAATATCATATGATATTCGTTGTAATTTTGGAATATCATATGATATTCGCAAAAATGTCCCTCAGCATCACGTGGCATACCGACTCTTGTACACGTTGATCTTCTGAGAGCGGTGGTTTGTAAGTAAATGTCATATGACATTCTAGTTTTCTCTGTTCACCCGATATGAGTGCTCGAATTTGAACGTTGACGTCGAATCAACATGGGATAAACTGTGTCCCGCCTGCCCCGGTTATAACGTGAATCCCGCAAAATAATATTCCAAATATTGTCACCAATATCGTATGGCATGTTTGAAAATGTCTGAAAAGTTATGGTAAAACTAGTTTGAACGTCCTGTAGTATGTTATGAAATTTGAATTATTCGTCCTTAGGAATACATTCTGGGAAAATTTTCGCCAGAAACAAAAACGTAGGAGCTAAATTCAGATTTCGAAATGATTTAACGCTACATTATCTAACTTTTTACTGTTTTATTAGTGTGCAAACTCTGCGCTGTTCTGCACAATATCACATGATATTTAGTAGAATTTTGAAATATCATATAATATTCGGATAAGTGTCCCACGGTATCATATGACATATGGCTATTTGTATACGATGGTCGCAGGAGATCCGTGATTTTTATGTCAATATCATGTGCTATTCACATTTTGTCGTATTACCCGCTATTTAGTTCGCAAAATTTTATGTTGACGTCCAGTCAACATGGGATAAAACGTGTTAGTGTTGCACCTGTTATAACGTGAGCCCCGCATTACGTGTAGACGAAATGTTACCCGCTATTGAAATAGGGACAAACGTGTTCCAGGCCGCCACAGTTATAACGTGAACCCCGCATCAGGATTAATCCCCAGAAGGTACAGTTTAATATTTTAAATGCACCCTTCTTTTAGATCACGTCCTTTTTATTTAATTCAAAGTTTGTTCAAGTTATTTAATCAATTTTTAGTGATAATAATGGGTCATCTACAAACCCTACCCAACCCCACAAGCGAGACAAAACACTTAAGTAAGACTCCAAGAAATTGAACCTAAGAACAACCAGCAACCAACAAACCAAACCCAGATAAAAAAAAAAAAACAAATAACGTCAACAAAAAAAAAAAAAAAAAAGAAATAACAAACAAATACGTATAGGGTTTTACAACCCTTGAAAAATTCGTCATTTTGTGCAAGGACTAACGCACATCCCATACATATAGTGTATACAACTATAATCGTCATCGTGAGCAATGTCCTTATCATGATCATCGTGAGCAATGTCCTGCAATAAACAAAGGCTTTGTTTAACTCTCATCGCATTACTCTACCGACTGCATTTAAAGAACGACTTGAAGTTCTAAAGAAACCAATGAACAATTAACACAGCATAAGCAATGCATAATTGTATCTGGGGGAAGCAAATACGATTAGGTTCGTGGTACGGAACAAAAAAGGAAATGCTAGCCGAGTCTGGCATGGTGAAATCTAACATTCTTATCAATACATTTCGATCGGCTCCGTGTTGCCGTAAATGCAAATTATGGACAAGATTAAACACTATTAAAAGTTGCAAAAACACCCCTTCAATAGTGATTAAGTACTACTTTAAATACTGATCGCGTTTCAAACAGCCAATTTCAACGCGCGTTGTGAAGAAGCTCTAAGATAAATCGTTATTTAATATATGTGTAGAAAAGCGATATTAATCAAACATTTTTTGCGATATATTGAAAAATCCTGCTAAAATGACAAAACACAAGTTTTAAGAAATACTTGAAAAAACTTTAAAGCATTTTCAGTCTCATAGAAAATTTGGACCTCTTAAAAAAATTCACAGCCGCGTGTAAGTTTGTATTTCAACCTTATTTGTATTCTAAACTCGTTACCTAAGATGTAAACGTAAGACTAAGCGTAAAAGGATGAGCCTTCTAAAGCCTGCGAAGGAGTTGTACAAGAGTCAACTCACTACTCCATTTGGTCTCGTTTTTCGCCGGCACTTCCAGCCCCCCCCCACCGCTTCCGCCTAATAAAACGCTTCTCGCTTCTACCCCATATTTGGCAAACATTGCACTAAGAATTGCAACAAAAAGCAGAACGGAAACCACAAAACGACTGGTCATCTCTGTGGAATTATATTTGAATGAAATATTAGACTTTAAATTAATAATTTGACAATGTTATTGAAAGCGACAGTTTTCATTTTTAAGCAACTACCTAATGCGGGGTTTGCGTTATAACCGGGGCAGCTTGCGACACGTTTTGTCCCTATTAGCATATTGGGTAACACTGTGACAAAATAATAAAGCGAAGTGTAAACAGATTGTAAAATACGGGAAACTGAACTAAGTTTAAAAATTGAAAAACGGCTTGAAATTTTCTGCTGATGCAATTAAGGCATGCAAATGAATAAGACAAAATAACTCATTCGCGCTGACAGGATTTTCAATTGGGGTGGGTCTCGGCTACTAGGAGTAACAGTAAAAGTTAAGTTTTGCCAAATTCACGAGCGAAGCGACCGGAAAGATTGCCAAGAAGACTTCGCGAACGAATGTAGCAAGGAACTACAACGTAATTTTAGTTTTAAAATCGCTTTTCAACAGTCGCAAATCGTTTTAGGTTCATGATTGTGACGGCCTAGACCGCTCATTCCTCCACTGGCTACGTGTTGCTTGAGAGCACTAAAGAATTGAACAGTAAAATCAAGCAAAATATTCTAATCAGCAGTAAACAGTACACCTCGAGATTTAAAACACCGTTAAAGACCATCACTGCAAATGTATTTTACTTTGACATTTTCATTGTTGATTCAGCTTTAGTTTTAACCATGTATAAAATGGCAGATTCTTGCAAATGACAATAAAGCGATCTCTCACAAATTTGAATCGTAAATCCAATTGTAGCTATCGCACACAATGGCTCCAGTCAAAAATGTATTTAATACTACTTTCAGAAAAAGAAGGTTAACAGGGTGTTTTCGATTTGTCTCCCACGTCCAGTCTTTGCAAATCAAACTTTCAATAATCGGACCAAAAATTTTTGAAAACCAAAAGTGGACTTACTGACGAAAGTTATTATAGCTTCAAATAGGATCCGGACCGAAATTTTTCAAAACCAAAACCAAACGCGGAACCGGAATATTTTTGAAAACCGAATCGCGATCCGGAACTAAAATTTCTCAAAACCGAAACGTGATCCGAATCCGAAATCTATTCATAACATAATACTGAAATCATATTCAAACTTTTTGAAAAGACACAAATTTTTACGACCAACCGTTGACGCATATTTTGCCTTCGTATAACTTCTAGCCGGAAAGTCAGTCTTACAATGTATAGGGCCTGCAAAACAAGAACTGTAACCATAAAATGGCATCAAACATTTTACAGTTTTCTTTTATGCCTGTGCGAAAAATCGAGTTCCCTGACAGTTGTAGGGAACACTATCTTCAGGAATCGTATTATACAATATGTATATAATATATTTACATATTAAAATATGTTATAGGTATAACTGGCGGGGAGGCTTCAATCGGGCCCAAATTCTTGTCAGAAAATTTTTTGAGTATTAAAGGAAGAATTTTCAGGTATAGAATTTCAGTTTTAAACGCGCGATAATCAGTGGGTGACGCAGGAGGAATTGGACGCCTATTATGCGGACGTCCCTCGCGAACTGCGTCGAAGTCACTTTTAACGGATCGGTAATAGACTTTGATTGTGGGTAAGGTGTGGTAATTGACTTTATTGGGGTGTATATTCGGTCGTTAGCTGGTAATGGTTTCGGGGGTAATGTTAACGGGGTGCTAGGGTTGGTACTGGTACGCTGGGTAATAATCGTGGATTGACTTTATTTGGGTTAGTATTTGGGTCGCTAGTTGGTAATGGTGCTGGGGGTAATGTTAAACGGGTGCTGGGGGTGCGCTGGTACGCGGTTTCGTTATTTGGACTGTGGGACGCATTGGCGATGTTGTCGTGGGTCGTTTGATGGTCGTGTTATTGTTATTTGGCAAAAACTTTAAAAATAAAAAGTAATATAAAAGAAAGAAAATGATGAAAAATTGTTGTTGTTATTGTTGTTAAGTTTGTTATTGTGGATTTACGCTTTTTAGCGACGGCAAAAAAGGCAGTAAATAGGGCCATAAAATTTTGTTCGATGCCAGGGTCGGCATCTGTGCCGAAGGGGGGATGTAGGTGGCTATGCCACACTTAAACCTATTTCAAACTAAAAACTAAAACTATAAAATAAACCTTATATCAAAACCACACCTTAAGGGAGTCCCTGGCTCCACCTAGTCTCTCTTAGAACTTAAGTTAGGCTTAGGCGTTGCTACAAGGCGTAGAAATTTGTAAATCTATGTTATGGCGGCTGTGCCCGCAATGTAAACTTACCTGGGCCCTGCGTGGCCATTCAGTACTCGTTGAATATAGTTGCATTTAGAGTTGGCTATATCTGCTACTAACGACATAGCTAGGCTATGTCAGCACCAAAATGGTGCTTTAATATTGTGTGTGTCTCGGGTAATGTTGTTGTTGTGTTGGAAGGTACCGGATGTGTGGCTCTGGACCTCAACCGCATTGCGGACACCCAATTGTGGGTGTCGGCAAAAATGCAAATGAGGTCGAGATGCCGAAAAGGGTAGCCAGGACCGGAATCAGTATTATATTCTTGGCTGGTAGAAACGGTTGCTAATTTTTGGTCTCAATATTTGGTGCGCATTTAAAGTTTTATTTCATTTATTTTTGGCGGAACTGGTACGGCTCGCGGTAAGTAAGATTGAATCGAATTAGTTTAAGTTTAGTCACGGTGGCTTAAGATGTGAAGGAAACTACGGAGTATTGGTTTAATCGGCGTTGCGCAAGGCGCGGAATTTACCCAGTATCGGATACTGGTGTTATGTGCTAAAAAGGAACTTGGGAATAAACCGGAGAACCTGGGGAAACGTAGTCTAATAAATCTAACGGGGTTAGATTTATTATTCTACAACGGCTTGGCCAAATCTAACGGGGTTAGATTGGTCGGAAATTTGGTGTAAGTACACGGTTTTACGGGGTGTAATTCTAACGGGGTTAGGATTGCACGGATTCTGGAAAACAGCAAAAGTATTGGGTACGGTAAAGCCAGTGGCTGGATTAAATCAGATTCAGACGTCGGCTTTAAGGATTCCGGATCAGGCTGCAAGTTAAATTACATAACCTGTGATTTACTTGTAATACTCGGTGTTGTACAGGATTTGGGAGGGTTCAATAAACATTTACCGGCCGCGTTTTACTAAATCAGAGCGATAAGCATACATCGAGATAAAGAACATAACAGGCGATACAGGATACCGGCTTAAGGCAAAATCACGAACTTCTCACAGATTCCAGGACTAAGTAATTTGAGTTCTCAACTTTAAAGCGTACTTAAATTTTGAAAGTACATTCCTAAGTATAACCTTGTATTATCGCTCAAGCTATTGACACAAGGCAAATAAACATTTAATTCAACGGATAATTGGAGTACCGGATATATATCAGTAACGAAGGGCAGCGGAGCGTGGGTTCAAAAAAGTTTCGGCCCATGTATAGATCAGGGGCTTCCACTTATCCAGGGTGGAAAACTTACGACCAGGAGTGCATCGCAGCCACTCCTGTATGACAACCTGATTTTTCACTGGTTGGTAGGAAAAATCGCGGGCATATGTTTTGCTGTGGAAAAGTGGAAAATTCATAAGCCTGCATATTCCCTGGTTCGGTAGGGAAAATCTGTAGTGTAAAGTTTGGTTGGAAAACGGGAAAAGTGGAAAATTTTTAAGCTTACATTATTCCTGGGTTGGTAGGGAAAATTTGAAGCATAGGTTTTGGTTGGAAAACGGGAAAAGTGGAAAATTTAAACGCTTTGATTTTCCCTTGGTTGGTAGGGAAAATCTGTAGCGTAAAAGTTTGGAAAACGGGAAAAGTGGAAATTTTAAAAGCTTACATTATTCCTGGGTTGGTAGGAAAATTTGAAGCATAGGTTTTGGTTGGAAAACGGGAAAAGTGGAAAATTTGAACGCCTTGATTTTTCCTTAGTTGGTAGGGAAAATCTGTAGTGTAAAAGTTTGTTTAGAAAACGGGAAAAGTGGAAATTTTAAAAGCTTACATTATTCCTGGGTTGGTAGGAAAAATCTGCAGCATAGGTTTTGGTTGGAAAACGGGAAAATTGGAAAAGTTAAACGCCTCAATTTACCCTGGGTTGGCAGGAAAATTCTGAAGCATTGGTTTTATTTTTCAAACGGGAAAAGTGGAAAATTTCTACGTCTAGATTTCCCCTTGGTTGGAAGGGAAAATCTAAAGCATAGGTTTTGTTTGGAAAATGGGAAAAGTAGAAAATTCCAACGGAACGATTTAACAACACATAGCAGATATTTGCTAAAATTAACAAGTTAAATATCATTTCAACGACCTGATTTCACCTCACTTGCGGCATCATCTCCGGTTCCGGCAACTTTTGTTCATTTCCGGCTCCGGATCTGGTATTTTTCACCTCCGGTTGCATCCTACAAACTAACAGGCAATATATTTTGACACTGGTCAAAACAAGAAACCGCGGAGCGGAACAGTGCAATGAACAAAATCTACTTTACACAGTTAAACCTAAATGAGCAGAGCATTTACCCGAAATAATACATGACTATTAAATATTTTAGATTATGATAGTCCCAGCACAAGATTGGTCAAAACAAGATACCACCGAGTGGCCCAGTATTATCAGAACATAAGTCAGTTAACAAAGTCGACGCTTTGAGTGACGCCTTAAGGTTGTAAAAAAGTTTTAATTTGTTTTAAAGACGTTGTTGGCTAATGGCCGGAAAGCCGAGGAAACATAAATATATCAAATTTGGTCGTTGCTGACTTCCAACCCAGGGTAAATCTAGGCGTTTAAATTTGCACTTTTCCCATTTTTCAACCAAAACCTATGCCTCATATTTTCCCTACCAACCTATCCAAACACACACCCCCTGCTCTTAAACAGCCGGTTTTGTCCTGACAGTGTTCCAAGGGAGTAGTGACAAAACAGAGTCCCTCGGTAGTGACTACTGTCAAAACACAGACTCGATACAGCATTGTTTCTGCGAAACACTTTTTAATTTTTTGTGCATAGCTTCTGCCAAAAAATGTACAACAATAGTCCCTTCGAACAGTGTCTCTTTATGATGTAAGGACATTAAGCACTCTGTACTATGGCTGTGATGACATTGCAGATCCTGTGAGTTGGATGTCTGCGTGTCCTTGGACTCTGGAAAGAGACTAGTTCTAAATATAACATCCTTCTTATAGAGTTCCTAAAAATGACATAGGTCCTTACCCAGACATGAACAAGTTTTACAGTTGTGCGCGCAGTATAACGTGGATGACCCATTACCCGCGGGCATGCAGAACTTGTACTGAGTTCTTTTCTAAGTATTCAAGTAATGCCGGATCTGTTATAAATATATTTCTGGAAATCGTCATAATTCCGAATTGCGACTTTGTACTGAATTATTACAAATACAATACCTTTGGTTCTCCTCACGAGGCTTCTGTTAACTGCTGCATATGTTGCCAACGGTTTATGCAAGCCGCCATCACTTAATATGTACCGTGTTGTTCTCTTTTTGGTAGGTGGCCTTCTAATCAGCAGAATCCTGTAAACTCGATTTGCTACTGGTTCTTCTTCCCACCTAGATAATGCTTTCGTTCAACATTTTAACTTATATTAACATTTTTAGCGCATCAAACACTGTTTTATAGATAATTGTCCAATTGAATTATAATATACGTGCGATTAGGCCTGGTTCACTGAGATTTAAGTTTAAAACTGAAATTTTATATCTGAAAATTCTTCCTTTAAAACTCAAAAAATTTTCTGACAAGAACTTGGGCCCGATTGAATCCTCCCCGCCAGTGATACCTATAACATATTTTAATATGTAAATATATTATATACACATATTGTAAAATACGATTCCTGAAGATAGTGTTCTCTACAACTGTCAGGAGCCTCGATTTTTCGCACAGGCATAAAAGAAATCTGTAAAATGTTTGATGCCATTTTAGGGTTACAGTTCTTGTTTTGCATGCCCTATACATTGTAATACTGACTTTGCGGCTAGTAGTTATACGAAGGCAAATATGCGTCAACGGTTGGTCGTAAAAATTTGTGTCTTTTCAAAAAGTTTAAATATGATTTCAGTATTACGTTATGAATAGATTTCGGATTTGGGTCACGTTTCGGTTTTGAGAAATTTCAGTGCCGCATCGCGTTTCGCTTTTGAAAAATTCCGGTTTCGCGTTCGGTTTTGGTTTTAAAAAATTTCGGGTGATCCTATTTGAAACTTTAATGAGTTTCGACTGTAAGTCCACCTTGGTTTTCAAAAATTATAGGTCCGATATTTGACTGTTTGATTTGCAAAGACTGCACGTGGGAGACAAACCAAGAACACCCGGTTAACCTTCTTTTTCTGAAATTAAGCTAGCCCAGTTAACATTGTAGCTGAAAATTGTATTTGCTACATATAGATCTATACCTATTTATGTATATGTAATAATTTTGAACACATTTTTAACTGGAGCCATTGTGTGCGATAGCTACAATTTGATTTACGTTTCACATTTGTGGATCGGTTTATTGTCATTTGCAAGAATCTGCCATTTTATACATGGTTAAAACTAAAGCTGAATCAACAGTGGAAATGTCAAAGTAAAATCCTTTTGCAGTGTTGGTATTTAACGGTGTTTTAAATCTCGTGATGTACTTTTTACTGCTGATTAGAATATTTTGCTTGATTTTACTTTTAAAGTGTCTATTTCTCTCACGCTCAAATTACAGCGCCTAAATACCGTGCGCTTGACTGCCACACACGCAATTCATACACACATCGCACCCCATTACACATAAGTGAAATAGGTGGGCGTACACAGAAGGATTTGACAAACATATAATAACTATGTATTAGCTTAACCAAAGAAGGGATAAGGTGACACAAAAATTCCAAAGTAAATTTCCGTTAATCAAATTACTTCCAATCAACAACCGTTCTTGGCAAAAATTTTTTTTCGAACGTAAAAACTGATGCATTATGTTTCCAGGAGTTCATGAAGCTGCCCCCGTAAACACCTCTCAGATAAACCAACACTAGTGAGTCGGTCGTCTAGTGTCGAACAATTAACAGCAGTCAAAATTTTTATACAACTTCGCATGTTACCACAACTTAGGAAGGGAACAAGCTGTACGTATTCCCCCAATTCACTACAATACACACATACCTGATCGTAAATACCTACACTTTAATCCGCAGCAATTAAAAAACCGCACTGCAACATGTACAACACTACATTGTGCCAGCATGCATACATATGCCGCAAATATATTCACACATGCATACATATATACATAAGCACTTACAATATTTACACAAAAATCAAAAAGATAAACTAATGAAAGGGGAACCCAAAAAAACAAAAACAAAATCTGAAAATTTTAAAACGAAGGGGGTATTGTATTCAGTGTAAACTTAATACTCCAAGTTGTAATCGCTCAAAATTAGTAGTAAGGGGTAGTAATTAAAAATTCATACCCCCTGCTAAATTTTCAAACCCCCGTGTAACAATACATTGTAAGACTGACTTGCGGGTAGAAGTTTATATGAAGGCAAAATATGCGTAAACGGTTGGACGTAAAAATTTGTGTTTTTAAAAAGTTTAAATAGAATTTCAGTATTCCGTTATGAAAAGACTTCGGATTTAGGTCAGGTTTCGAGTTTGAGAAATTTCAGTTCCGTATCACGTTTCGGTTTTGAAAAATTCGAGGTCCGGATCCTGTTTGAAGCTCTAATAACATTCGACTGTAAGTGCGCCCTTGGTTTTCAAAAATCCTAGTTCCGATTTTTGAAGGTTTCATTTGCAAAGACTGCACGTGGGCGACAAACCAAGAACACCCTGCTAACCTTTTTTCTAAAATTTATAGATTTATACCTACATATCTATATATGTATATATGTAGTAGTTTTAAACACATTTTTGACTGGAGCCATTGTGTGCGATAGCTGCAATTTGATTTACGTTTCACATTTGCGAGATCGCTTTATTGTCATTTTGCAGGAATCTGCCATTTTATACATGGTCGAAACTAAAGCTGAATCAACAGTGGAAATGTCAAAGTAAAATCCTTTTGCAGTGTCGGTATTTAACGGTGTTTTAAATCTTGTGGTGTACTGTTTACTATTGATTAGAATATTTTGCACGGTTTTACTTTTCAATTCTCTACTGCTCTCAAGCAACACGTAGCCAGTGGAAGACTGAGCGGTCTAGACCGTCACAATCGTGAACCTAAAACGTTTTGCGACTGTTTAAAAGCGATTTAAAAACTAAAATTGCGTTGTAGCTCCTTGCTCGTTTCGTTTGCGAAGTTTTCTGGTCAATCTTTCAGCTCGCTTCGCTCCCGAATTTGATAAAACTTAACATTCATTCTAACTCCTAGTAGCCGAGACCCACCCCAATTGAAAATCCTGGCAGCGCGAATGAGTTAGTTTGTCTTCTTCATATGCAAACCTTAATTGCGTCCGTAGAAAATATCAAGCCTTTTTTCAATTTTTACACTTAGTTAAGTTTTCGGTATTTTACTATCTGTTTACACCTTGCTTTATTATGTCAGTCACACGTTACTAACAGCACTCTGCGCACGCGCAACGTCCTACAGTATAGTTACCTAAATAAATGTCCGCCGCTAGTTAGAACTATAAAAGCGGACATTTCGATACCGTTGTTCTGAGCGAAAAATTATGTCCGGTACAGTGTTTTTATGCAATACAATACTAAATTTTTCAAATTGATTAAAGTTGCATTATGTTGTGGCCGACGTAACACGCATGACGGAACCGCGAATTCCAGTATATGTATACATAACACTAAGGAATTAAATCAGCACAGAGTATAATGTTCCTGAATAATTGCGTAAGAGTTTACCAAACCAAATTTTACAACAAGCCAACTTGGTCCCATGCAAGTATTTGTCAGACTAAAAACAAACGCTCAGTTACTACACAACCGTGGTTTAGCACAGGTCAACAGTTTGCCAAAAAGTCCAGGTTTCAGAATACTAGAACTGTGCGTATGTTTTTATCAAGGATTTATTTCTTATAAAAGGCAAGTTCGCGTCGCAAACAAGTAACTTTGGTGGTCTAAATTGAGAAGTAAGTAATTTAACATTGGAAAATTCAAAATGTTACTGTAGCCAAGTGCATTAAAAATTCGATCATTTTTGAACCCTGATGTCAGATGTACCCCAGTACAGCTCAGAATTAAACTTTTACAAACATTTTAAACGATTTTGCGCATATTATCTTCTTTTAAAATTGGTGGCATATATAAAAACTAACATTTAAAAGTTTAGCTAGCTACACCGTTATTGCCACATAAATTTTGTCCGCACACCGTTGCGCTGAACTCATAAATGTCAACTTATTAGCTATGTCACCAGTGGAGAAAACGTAAGTCAGGTAGACGGTACGGACGTCCATACCGTTCCAGCAGAACAGGGTGGACTTTATTTGTGCGCAACCTACAAACGGTAACGAGTGAGTGACAATATTTTGTCACAATGTCACCCAATGTGCTAATAGGGACAAAACGTGTCCTAAGCTGTCCCTGTTATACCGTAAACCCCGCATTAGGTACTTGCTCAAAAATGAAAACCGTCGCTTTCGACAGTTCAAATTCAGCAAATAATTAACAAGACAAACAGTATAATTTGTTCATTTAGAAATTGTCAAAAATCAAAATGCTATTAAACGCTTTCGCTGTTTTAACAGCATCGCCCCAAAAACCTTTTATTAAAAGGGAGAAACATACTGAAATAAATCACTTACTGTTTGACAAAATGCTATTTAAACTGCAATGTAAAATTAACTACTACATATATACATATATAGATATGTAGGTATAAATCTATAAATTATAGAAAAAGGAAGTTAACAGGGTGTTCTTGGTTTGTCGCCCACGTGCAGTCTTTGCAAATGAAACATTCAAATATCGGAACTAGAATTTTTGAAAACCAAGAGCGCACTTACAATCGAATGTTATTAGAGCTTCAAACAGGATCCGGACCCCGAATTTTTCAAAACCGAAACGTGATCCGGAACTGAAATTTCTCAAACTCGAAACGTGACCTAAATCCGAAGTCTTTTCGTAACGGAATACTGAAATCATATTTAAACTTTTTGAAAAGACACAAATTTTTACGTCCAACCGTTTACGCATATTTTGCCTTCATATAAACTTCTACCCGCAAATCAGTCTTACAATGTATTGTTACACGGGGATTTTAAAATTTAGCAGGGGGTATGAATTTTTAATTACTACCACCTTACTACTAATTTTGAGCGATTACAACTTGGAGTATTAAGTTTACACTGAATACCCCCTTCGTTTGAAAATTTTCAGATTTTGTTTTTTGTTTTGTTGGATTCCCCCTTTCATTAGTTTATCTTTTTGATTTTTGTGTAAATATTGTAAGTGCTTATGTATATATGTATGCATGTGTGAATATATTTGCAGCATATGTATGCATGCTGGCAGAATGTAGTGTTGTACATGTTGCAGTGGGGTTTTTTAATTGCTGCGGATTAAAGTGTAGGTATTTACGATTAGGTATGTGTGTATTGTAGTGAATTGGGGGAATACGTACAGCTTGTTCCCTCCTAAGTGTTGTTAACTTGCGAAGTTTTATAAAATATTTTACTGCTGTTATTTGTTCCACACTAGCCGAACGACTCACTAGTGTTGGTTTATCTGAGAGGTGTTTACAGGGGCAGCTTCATGAACTCCTGGAAACATAATGCATCACTTTTTACGTTCGAAAAAAAATTTTTGCCAAGAACGGTTGTTGATTGGAAGTAATTTGATTAACGGAAATTTACTTTGGAATTTTTGTGTCACCTTATCCCTTCTTTGGTTAAGCTAATACATAGTTAACATATGTTTGTCAAATCCTTCTGTGTACACCCACCTATTTCACTTATGTGTAATGGGGTGCGATGTGTGTATGAATTGCGTGTGTGGCAGTCAAGCGCATGGTATTTAGGTGCTGTAATTTGAGCGTGAGAGAAATAGACACTTTAAAAGTAAAATGAAGCAAAATATTCTAATCAGCAGTAAAAAATACACCACGAGATTTAAAACACCGTTAAATACCAACGCTGCAAAAGGATTTTACTTTGACATTTCCACTGTTGATTCAGCTTTAGTTTCAACCATGTATAAAATGGCAGATTCCTGCAAAATGACAATAAAGCGATCTCACAAATGTGCAACGTAAATCAAATTGCAGCTATCGCACACAATGGCTCCAGTCAAAAATGTTTAAAATTATTACATATACATATATAGGTATAGATCTATTTATAGCAAATAAAAATTTCAGCTAAAATGCTAACTGGGCTAGCTTAATTTCAGAACAAGAAGGTTAACCGGGTGTTCTTGGTTTGTCTCCCACGTGCAGTCTTTGCAAATCAAACAGTCAAATATCGGACCTATAATTTTGAAAACCAAGGGCAGACTTACAGTCGAAACTTATTAAACTTTCAAATAGGATCACCCGAAATTTTTAAAACCAAAACCGAACGCGGAACCGGAATTTTTCAAAACTGAAA